>WOVY01002341.1:0-227763 GCA_013436015.1 Rhipicephalus annulatus
AGGTAGTGCTGCATCGCTTGCGAATGATCCAATCCTCCATTGACGCTCCCCACCGATACGAACTTGATTGAGGTGTATGTGGACGGTATTTCCTTGACGGCGTTAGTCGATACCGGAGCTCAAGTGTCTATAATGAGTGCTCATCTGTGTCGCCTGCTCAAAAAAGTCCTCACGCCTGCAGCAACTAAAGCCCTCCGTGTCGCTGATGGTGGAACTGTGGCCATCACTGGAATGTGTACCGCTCGTGTTAGTATTGCCGGCCGCCATGTTCCCGTTTTATTTACGGTGCTTGAAAATTGCCCCCACGACCTAATCTTCGGCATGGACTTCCTATCGACGCATTCTGCCCTCATCGATTGTGCCGCCGGTACTCTCTGCCTAGAACTTCCTCTTCTCTCGGATTCTGACCCTGAACTCCCGAACAGCTTGTGCACCACTGACTTCTTCCGGATACCGCCTAAAGCTCTCACATTCATCGAATTGGCAACACCCTCTCCCGTGCTTGACGGTGATTATATCGTGACGCCGATTACTGATGTTCTCCTGGCGCGTGACATTACTGTCCCACACTCTGTCGTAAGCATGGCCTCTAACCGAACATATTTACCTGTTATCAATTTCGGTTTCATAAAACAAGTGCTACCCCAAGGAATTTCGGTCGCCACACTAAGGCCCTTAATTGACGACCACGTCACTTGTTTTACGGCAGACGTATGTCCCGAGCACCCACATCACTCGCAGGATGTCACGTGCCTCGATGCGACCTTACGCTCCATGATCGCCCCGGACCTCAAACCTGAGAAGTCAACCGCGCTATGCCGCCTTCTGGCTTCATACCACGACATATTCGACGTCGACCACCGTCCACTCGGCCAGACTTCACTCGTCAAGCACCGTATTAACACAGGTGATTCTCATCCCATTCATCGGCGACCATACCGGGTGTCTGCCACCGAGCGTAAAATAATTCAACAAGAAGTCACCAAGATGTTAGCCAAAGGAATTATTGAACCCTCTTCGAGCCCATGGGCGTCCCCCGTTGTGCTCGTTAAAAAGAAAGATGGCACGTGGCGCTTCTGCGTGGATTACCGTCATCTGAACAGAATCACGAAAAAAGACGTTTACCCTTTACCCCCGCATCGATGACGCTCTCGATTGTCTCCACGGCGCCCGATACTTTTCCACAATAGACCTACGTTCCGGCTACTGGCAGATTGCTGTCGACGAAAAAGACCAAGAGAAGACTGCATTTGTAACTCCAGACGGCCTATATCAGTTCAAGGTTATGCCATTTGGGCTATGCAACGCCCCAGCCACGTTTGAACGCATGATGGACTCTCTGCTGCAAGGGTTCAAATGGTCAACATGTCTTTGTTATCTTGACGATGTCGTTGTATATTCCCCAACATTTGAGACCCACCTTCAGCGTTTGTCAGCTATTCTCGACATATTCCGCACTGCAGGCCTCCAATTGAACTCGTCGAAGTGCCGCTTCGGACGCCGGCAAATTACAGTGTTGGGCCACCTTGTCGACGCCTCTGGTGTGCAGCCGGACCCCGAGAAAATTCGTGCAGTCACCAGTTTTCCTGTACCCCAGTCAGCCAAAGACGTCCGGAGTTTTGTAGGACTTTGCTCCTATTTTAGAAGGTTTGTGAAAGATTTCGCAACCATCGCTCGACCCCTCACAGAGCTTCTAAAGAAAGACGTCACATTTACGTGGGGTACCGACCAAGCTGCTGCTTTTTCTCACCTAATCACGCTACTGACGACTCCACCCATATTGGCTCACTTTGACCCATTCGCTCCGACGGAAGTTCGAACCGATGCTAGTGGTCACGGAATCGGAGCCGTGTTAGCCCAGCGCCAACGGGGACACGACCCAGTTGTCGCCTACGCTAGCCGCCTCCTCACAGCTGCTGAGCGCAACTATTCTATTACGGAGCGTGAATGTCTTGCTCTTGTTTGGGCAGTCTCAAAGTTCCGTCCATATTTATATGGCACTAATTTCACTGTGATAACTGACCATCATGCGCTATGTTGGCTTACGTCACTGAAGGATCCTACTGGCCGGCTCGGGCGCTGGGCTCTGCGACTCCAAGAGTATACCTTTACGGTGACGTACAAGTCCGGACGCCTACATCAGGACGCAGACTGCCTGTCGCGCTACCCGGTCGCTGAGTCGAGCACTATGCATGACACCGACACCGAGCCTTGCGTCTTTTCCCTTTCGCAAGTGACATGCATCGGTGACGAGCAGCGCTATGATGCATCCTTGCGTGCTATCATTGAGAGCCTCGAATCACCATCTTCCAGTCAGTCCTATCGCTCGTTCGTGCTCCACGATGGTGTATTATACCGCCAAAGTTTTGAGCCGGATGGACCGGCTCTGCTGCTTGTCATTCCGAAACACCTTCGTTCGGAAGTTCTACATGAACTTCATGACCTTCCGACTGCTGGTCACCTTGGTGTGTCACGCACTTACGACCGAATACGCCGACGCTTCTACTGGCCAGGGCTTGCACGCTCAGTCAGAAGGTACGTTGCGGCTTGTGAGAAATGTCAGCGCCGCAAAACGCCATCGACACTTCCCGCCGGACGCCTTCAACCACTCGATATTCCGTCAGAACCGTTCCTCCGCGTTGGCTTGGACCTACTTGGCCCTTTTCCCTTGTCTTCCTCGGGTAACAAGTGGATAGCCGTGGCCACCGACTACGCCACGCGTTATGCCATCACACGAGCTCTCCCAACAAGCTGCGCCACAGATGTCGCCGACTTCCTCCTCAAGGACGTGATTTTGCAACACGGAGCCCCACGGCACCTGCTTACAGACCGTGGCCGCACCTTTTGTCGAAGGTCATAGCCGACATCTTGCAGTCCTGTAAAACGAGACACAAGCTGACTACGTCATACCACCCGCAAACCAATGGACTCACGGAGCGCCTAAATCGAACTCTTACAGACATGCTCGCTAAGTATGTTTCTACCAACCACACCGACTGGGATCTCGCATTGCCGTACGTCACATTTGCCTACAATTCTTCGCGCCATGACACTGCCGGTTACTCTCCATTTTTTCTGCTGTTTGGTCGAGAACCAACATTGCCTCTAGACACCGTCATACCGTCTCCTGGAGTACCTACCAGTGAATATGCCATGGACGCTATCACTCGGGCCGCTCACGCACGCGAAATCACCCGTACTCGCCTTCTTACCTCTCAAGAGAAGCAACGGCGCTTGTATGACCAACGACACCGCGACGTACACTTTCCACCCGGTTCTTTGGTACTGCTCTGGTCTCCGACCCGTCAAGTCGGCTTGTCAGAAAAACTGCTTGCTCGCTACACAGGCCCATACCGTGTCCTCCGTGTGGTTACGCCTGTAACATATGAAATTGGTCCTGCCACCCCATTGTCTTCATGTGCCCAACAGGCTACCGATATTGTACATGTTGCGCGCTTGAAGCCCTACAACTCTCCTAGTGACGTTGACATCTAAATGCGCCGAGACGGCGCTTGCGCCGCCGGGGGTTATGCTACATGCATGTATACTGATATTCTAGGGGGCGACGCGCGTGTGTGCCTGACGAGGAAGACGAAGGGTTGTCTCCGCTTGATCGCTGGTGAACCAGGCACGCCATTACCGCTGGTTTGGAATATATCTAATCCCCAGCCTCGTCGTTACGGCGTCTCTTCTTTTCCGTAACAATATTAAGTGAACCGATTGCAATTAGTGCCATTTACTCAATATCTGTGGCACATCGCCGTTTATGATGAAGATAGTTTACTGATAAGTATAGCACGCACAGATCCCTGCCAGCTCAAGAAGCTTCGTCTTTCTAAAGACGAGTTCAAAGCACGTCTGACCCCCCTGAGCCCCATCTAAAACATTCAACCTGTAGTACACAAGTTTCGCGATCAATTTGCAAAATTATCCGCCAAAGGGAAAGAGGTCGTGCATTAAGTGGGCAGACATTCGTTATTTACCACATTGCCGCAGAGGCCGTGTCCAGTGAACGTTTGTCCCCGGGTGTACTTCGTGCGAATTGAAAGCGTTCCATTCCGCAATTACCCAAACACTACGAGGTAAAAACTAACACAATTGCACCTGTCAGACGCAAACGACAGTGTCGCAGACTCGCTACAGGAAGTTACTTCGAGCATCGAAAGTACCGCTGCCTTTTGAAGGCAGAAAATGGAAAGCTGAGAGTGACAGAGAGAGTCCATCGCTATACGCCGAAGGCGTCGAGGAGAGACGGAGAGATGGGGATCTGGTGTCGCGTCTTGTTCCTTGGCAAATGTATTTATTTAGGTAATTTGAAAACACAAGAAGCCAACTTGGCCCCAGCAGGAGAGGCAGTGCACATCCATGAAGGTCAGCTTGGTCAGCGCCCCAGCAGCCGGTTCTTGTTGTGCAGGGCAAAACCTTGAGGCAGTTTTGGGCTCGGAAGCTGTGTATCCGGAACATGCGCATCCTATGGTTTTCAGGCTGACCACATCAGAACCTGATTCCCCCTCAAAGTTTCGCCCCGCAGAGCAATTACGGGCTGCTCGCATGCTCGGCAGACGCGGCCATGACTGTACATAACACGGTCAAGTTATTTAATGGACAATATAACTGCCAGGCAGCTCCCGTTATCACTCACTCAAAATTTTATGCCGCCAGACAAAGACATCCTCTCACGAAGAAACCTTTATTTGACTTTCCTAGAACTATCGTTGAGTTAAATAGCCTTACCGATAACGTTGCAAGCGAAGGTTCATTGTATTTCCTTCAGAAATACTATTGATCCTTTGCAGTATTGATCCTGATTATGTAATTGATATGTAGGGTCACGGCCGCCTGGATCGGGAGCACGCGTCCGATCCAGGCGGTTGCGGTAGGGTTTAACGCCCCAAAATCTCCATATGATTATGAGCAACGCCAGACCTGATTATGTATTAATTTAGCATTGGTGGTACTGGATTGTTCTTTATTTTATTCATTTGGAATTTTCGTTGGAATTTGCTCACTTTTCACACTTCACTCCTCGCGTCAAATATTTGTACTACTGATTATCTTATTTTTCTGTTTTCGTCTTCGATACTTCTTGTATTCATACAGCTCTACGTGTATTCCTTATGTTTATAATGTCTGTGGTTCTTTTCCTTGCAAACTGTTTTTCTGTATCACAGCTGTGATAATTTTTTCGAGATTGCAGTATCTCGAAAATAAAATTCAGAAGCCTTCCCGCAAACCGTAAAAACCAAGCCAACCAAAGCTTCGCACGTGCGAGCCCCACCTATTATATTTATTTTCTTTCGCTGTATCGCTTTACGCAAATGATCCCTCATAACAGTTTTCTTCCTCCATGCCATGCATTGGGCCTTCATCCACGTAGCACAACGCTTCAACTGGCAGGCAACAACGATGGTAATGCACTCATATCCAAGCAACAATGAAATGTCGCTAAGTGAAATGACAATTTTCGAAATAAACATGATTTCTTAGTGCGCAGGGAACAGTAGCTTGCCATGATTGGCAAGTCACTGAGCCAATTGTGGGTGCATACCAAAGTTTGATGAATGCCGAGTAATGGCAAGATACAGGGACAAGAAGGCACGTGGAATATTGAAGCGTTTTTTTTATTCGCAAAGCAGGAACTGAGTGTGTAGGAGCCCCGTCCGTGAATATGTTGGACAATGAATACCAGTATCCGTTCAATTAAATTTTCATTTCAAGATACGAATGAGATGTTCTGGTGCATGTGTCATCATTTGTTCCTTTTTGTGTGTGTGTGTGTCTGTGTGTCATCTCCCAACACCACCTAGATTTTTTAAGGCCCCTCCACGAATTCTCCTTTGACGCGTGACGTCACCACACTACGACGGCGGGAGCAACCGGTGCGGTAGCGCCATCTGACGGCAGCGGCTGCCGTTCCTGCTCGAGCGGCAGCCAGCCGCCGTTCATGCTGATTACTGTGAGCCATGGTTTCGTAGACAAAATGAAAAATACTTAATTTAACTCTTTTAGAAAATAAAAAAAATATAAAAAAGTGAGAAGTATTTTGTTTTATTTTTTTCAAACTGTGTAATTTTTAAAAGTTAAATTGAGTAGTTTTTTTTTGTAATCTTTCGAAAGAAGCATTTCAGAAAGGGCATCACTATTGCTGTAAACATCACCATCGTCGTGTTTTTCTTTTCATCTGAGTGCTTTGTTTGCACCGTGGCACGTGCGTTTCATATGCATTACGTGCTGTTTCTCCGTTCTTTCCTTGCCATTTGCTGAAGCTTTGTTGACGGCCGTGATTACTTGAAGGGAACTACTGGACAACGTCCGAGAAAGTGATGTGTGCCTGTGTGACAGTTACTGAGTGATTTGTGAAAATGCCTGGGCACTGTTGTGTTCCCGGCTGCCGCGGGAATTACGACGGAGAAAAGACTGTGCGAGTCTTCACTTTCCCAGCTGATGCCGACAGAAGGAGGAGGTGGTTGAAAGCCATTCCGCGTGCCGACTTTGAACCCGGAAAGCGCTCAGTGGTAAGTCTAAAACGCGTGATATTTATTGCGCGACGTTTTTGTGTGACGTATTGAACTATGCTAGTTTTAAGTTATGAATTTGCTGTTTCGCTCATGAAATTAACTGTCTTAATAACGCTAACATTATTTGGGTTTGGTTTTACAGGTCTGCGAGCGGCACTTTAGAGAGTCAGACATTCTGACTTCCTCTAAGTATGTGGACTCAAAAACTGGCAAAGTCGTCGAGGCAAAACTGAAGATCGCTCGACTCAGCTCCGACGCCGTTCCCAGTGTATTCCCGAACTGTCCAGCGTACCTCTCCGCGCCCGCCGCTACGTCGCGAGAGGCGCCCGCTGAGAAAAGGATGCGCCTTGAAGCAGCCTCTTTACGAGAAGCCATCGCCAATTCACTTGAGACACATGAGGAGGAGGAAACAAAGCACAAGTTTGACACCTTCCAGGCTCTACTGGAATGCCTTCCTCAAATGAAGCTTTCGAACTTTTGGAGTGTTATTTCTAGACCTGCGTGCATTCATTTTCTGAATCTTGCTCTTGAAGACGCCCCTCGTGTTTTGCTGTCAATAACGGTCTTAGAGGATCTCACGGTGAAAGTTCATTGCCAAGATGTGCAGCTTACTACGATTGATGGCATTGGTGCCATCCCTCACAAAGTGAACGACATTCGTTGTTTGACACGCCTGCTAGATTCTGTAGAGTCCTTACATGGAGAACTTTCCTGTAAGCATGAAGACAAAATTGAGGGTTTGCTCAAGTTGGCATTTTCTCTGCTAGGTGGTGTTGCATCTCCCCGCCCTCTTGACTGTGTATATAGCCGCCATTTGTGCAATAAAACGGTCGTAAGCGCGCGCTCTGTCCTATCTGTCTTCTTTCTGAAACGTTCCCTGCGCACTAAGAAAGTATATTTCTTTGAAAAATGCGATACCAACCAGCCCAAGTAGCCACTCTTTTGAAATGACCAGTCACTTCGATAAAAGATTAGCGTTCCGTTGTGGTTTCGTTCCGTCCAGTTTCCGTTCGGTTATCGGACTTGCTAGGTGGCGCCTCACTCGGCAACGGGGATTCACGCACCGTGAGTGCACTCCTGAGGCGCTTCGTAAATGAAGTGTTGAAGTGTTTCAAAAGTGTATGACGAGCTCTCGTGTCGAGTAAACGTTCTTCTTCGCGCTCTGCGCCAAGCCCACCGTGTAGAGGCTAGCTGGCACACCCACTGGCCGCGATACCACAATTAGATTGTCATTATAAGAAACGTGTAATATTCGACAAGCCCACGACCAAGAGTGACTAATTTATTGAAAAAGAAGCATACAAATGTGCACGCGACTAAGACGCCTTTGAGCGACGCATTTACATTCGTTTGCCATTGCCGAGTTTTTCGCGCACGACGTGCTCATCAAAATCTCCAAGTTAGGCAAGCTTTTTTTCATCAGCTGGGTCATACCGCTAACTTACAACAGCTGTGTTTACGTTCTTTTTTAATATGATCAGCCGAAGAGACAACGACAACGTTCTCACACGCGCGTGCCTGCGACACGAAGAGACAACGGTTAAATTTTTATCTCCACAAATTAGGATTTTTATTAACTAACCTATGTGCAGTTTGCAATGAACCGGAAACAATAGATCACTTTCTTCTCACGCGTCGCCGCTTCGCCTCACTGCGCCGAGTAAGTCTTGAAAGACCCATGGTATGCTCGGATTGCCAGTCAATACATCCACCCTATTATCGTTTTGAGCCAGTCAGTTGGGTGTGGGCCGCAGTGCTATTCTGTCAGCGCTACATAAATTCATTCGAGACACCGGAAGGATACGCTGCTAGTGGTACTGCCAGATATATCCAATTATTTGTCCCCCTTCCTCATTCTTGTTAAATTGTTTTATATACTCTGGTTTATCGAATTCTTCTGCACTTTTTCACATTTTTTCAAAGGAATAATATTATTGCTCTTATCTAATTTCTCTCTTTTTTTAGCAAGCTTTGTACAAAAAAAATATTTATTATAAGGTACAGTGTGGTCAATCCTCCTTGTGGGTATGAGCCAAAATCTCCTAGGTGACAAGACAAGACAAGACAACGACAACGTTCTCACGCGCGCGTGCCTGCGGCACGAGACTAGAAGAAGAACAAGAACGACGTGGTTGGCCTCTGCCATCGAGTCCTTCAAGCATCCTTCAAGCCGCAATGAAGATAGCATCGCCTCCAGGCGCAACGCCAAGGGTGAGTAGAGACGTTAACGAAGCCAATGAGGCTTTCGAAGAAGAGCTGTGTGTAGTGTCGGCGGGCGGCAGCCTACGACCCTTGCGTAGACACTGTAGCGACACGCGACGGGTACCTGCAACAGCCCGTGACATGTTAGCACTGAGACCCACCCTTTACTCTCCGAACCCCTCACGACGACTCGACCGACCAGCGGCCGTTCATTAACGTGACACACATCGGAAAACGCGTACATACGTGATTGGCTGTAGGGAATCACGTGTACCGCTCAATAACGGCAACTGTAGAAAGACGCACAACCAAAAGGCACACAGCTAGCGCCGATACCCCTCACGGAAGGCGCCACATATATCACGCTGTGTTAGCCTAAAGTATAGTGCCTAGGCACTATACGTAAAGTACGGAGACCCTGATTGATTGATATGATTGATATGTGTGGTTTAGCGTCCCAAAACCACTATACGACGCCGTAGTGGAGGGCTCCGGAAAGTTAGACCGCCTGGGGTTCTTACGCGTGCACCCAAACCTGAGTACACGGGCCTACAACATTTCCGCCTCCATCGGAAATGCAACCGCCGCAGCCGGGATTCGAACCCGTGACCTGCGGATCAGCAGCCGAGTACCTTAACCGCTATAGACCACCGCGGCGGGGCAAGTACGGAGACCCTAACACGAGGAAAGTGCTCTTGCAAGGCTGCAGATTTTGGACCACCGGGGGCTGGTTTTATTTTTTACATGCGCGTAAGTTTAAGTGCATGAACATTTCATTTTTGTTTACATAGTATGCGTATACTTGTACCTCTTTATGAAGGCATCGAAACAGACTCCCTATAAACGTGCGTATGCCCTTTTCACAATGGTGGTGTCATTCATTCCATTACGTCCGTGCTCGCTGTATTGGCGTTCGAAATGTCGTTCGTTCACCGTTTTAACTATATACCACATGAACTATTTTAACGCAAAAAGTGTTGTTTTGCCAGGCTCCGCAAGGAATGCTGCCGGAACCCTCAAGCGCGCGTCATTTCTGCCATTTCCCCGACGGAAATGAGGTAGTCTATTCTTTGTGGACCCCACTTCCGTTACGGAAACGACGTCAATAAAAGAAAAGGTGGCAGTTAGCTCGGCAAAAAAAGTTACCCAACCTGTAAATCAAACGTCATGATGCATGAGTTTGTTTGTTTTTGTTTTTTTATAATCACCGAGCTTCCTTGCACACTGCAATAGAGGACCAACGCCCCTAGACCCTAACTTTGGTACAACTCTACAGTATTGAAGGGACAATAGAAAAGTGTATCCAGCAATGCATAAGAACCTCACAGAAATGGAATCGGTGGCATTACGCAGCATCCAAACAAACACATACACGAACTTACACAGGCTATACATGTATTCGACCCCAGAGCATACAGAGGTAATAAATATGTCCGTGGTGTGGGGCCAGACCAACTCTGTTTCACATCACGTAAGAGTGTACACGTTACAATGAAGAACAGCACAACATGAACAACACGGGGGGAACAATGGGAGGCACTGCTGTTCAGCTCGTCCATTGCTGATCAGCGCTGGCTGGTCCAACGGGTAGAGATGATGGCTAGGGCCAGCGGAGCCCTGGAATAAGCGGCCCGACCATTCGGAATGCTCCGTGTTATGCGCAAATAATGCTCTCTCTCTCTCTCTCTCTCTCTCTGCCAGTCTCCCGGTTCGTCGCAAGACGTGGCGCCCGTCCCTTACTCCAAGCGCCTGGTGTGCGTGGTCGTATTCGCCGTCGCCGCAGGTCTCGTGGTGTCCGTGGTGGCCCTTTTCTACGTTTTCGCGATGGTCACGCAGATCTCCACGAAGAACGGTGACGGCGACCGCTCGGGGGAACGCGTGAGCCTCTCGTGTCGCACCGACGGCTGCTCCCGGTTCGAGGCGCTGCTCGCGGACACCCTCAACACCAGCGTCGACCCGTGCCACGACTTCAAGGCGTACGTCAGCTCGCGCTGGCTGCCCGACACGTCCAGCGAGCCGGACTACCAATGGCGTTACAAGTGGGACGTCAAGTACGCCTGGATGCGCATGATGGCCGACGAGATACGACTGCGTTCCGATACGTCGACGCTGGAACGCCTGATGGCCGACTCCTTCGGAGCATGCGCGCACAGGTTGGTTGCCTACATCCATAGAGTTTCTTAATACACACTAGAGTGAACTCTAGCGCTAGTGTCTATGGGAGCTGCAACGCACGGCGCTTCATTGAGCAAGGGAATGATGGGTAGTACACGCATTTGTCTAATATTCGTACTTCTGGTCTGCTTTTGGCTCCATGGGTGTTCGTATGGCTTGTAGCTGATTTCTCACGAAACAAATATAGGCAAATGTTCAGCAGTTGCGCTTCACCTTCTTATTCTTTTAAACTTACCTTTCCAAAACAGGTCACGAAATTCGAAAGTGTTGAATCTTTCTTTCAAAACGAAACCGAAACACAGCAATAAGCGAAGCCGCAAGTACGATTCGCCGTCCGCAAGTACGAAGACTAGGCAAATCAAGCCTAATCAAGACGCTGGCATTGTGCCTCATAAGACGGCTGGCATCTGCTACAAAAACCCACGCGACGTGAGCCAGTTCGATTATAGAATCGGATGAAAACGAGGGCTCGAGCCTTTATCGAACACAGGTGTTCTGCGTGGCAGTGAAGCACTCTACCGGAGAGCCACACAAATTAATTTATTGCCTGCTTATTAAACGCCATGAAACTCAATATAATAATACAGTGCGATTTCACATTTTAGAGTGTTGGTAATGTCAGTCACTTGATTGTAGGGCTTGAACACACGTCGCACATCACTTTGCTCAGCAGCCACTGCACTTTCATGATCACATATTCGTTTCACGGGTCAATAACGGGATAACGGTAGTTTTTAACTATTATGCCTCCATGCACGAGCATCTTCTTTACTACGTTCATGTTCTTGAAGGTCACCGCACACTCATGGTTCATTCTATACGTCCTTAACGCAACCACCTCGGGCGGCAATCGGAGGCTTGCAACATGCAGTGCCACAAAATCTTCCACCTGATATGGTCGGCCTCCTAAGTCAGCATGCAATAACATCACATTTTTAAAACAATACATCCTTGTAGGAAGGCTCGCCAATAGAACTCCGACGTCCTAGTCATCTTCAAAAGAACTGTTTCTACCGCTTAAACGGGCCGCTCTCCCCGTTCTGCTGAACCTTGCCAACGCACTTCCATTGGCGTCAACGGTCGGAAATGGCATCCACAAAGCCACTTAGTTTCCGGAAGTGCTTCAGAAACAAGAAGCGTAATTCATGACGTGATGACGGGCGAGAAATCACGTTAACAGGTTTAATATTGATCAGCCGCAGACTACTCAAGTACAAATATCTACCAGTCAAACTACGTCAAAACCACCCTACAGCGAAGCAGCAAAAGCACGAGAGTATGCGAGAGTAGACAAAGAGAGCTTAGTCTCACGACAACCATCATCATTAGAATTTATTATCATCATCCTATTGTTGAATCATGTAACCATCGTGATCATCGTCATCTCGATATATCGATTTGTTTACTCACTCTCCCCTCTGCTACATGACTTGCGAAACGCCTTCTACTATAGGACTATACGATGACGGCAAAAGGAAGACTATGAAACTTCTTATAGCTGTAAAAATGATCGGCTATATTGTTGACCTAACTGTGCGTAGCAGGTGCAAGGTTGGCTAATTGATAGGTAATGTTATGGCGGCTACCATAGTAATGTTGCAATATTGTGATTATTGATCTTCACTCTTACAAAATGGCAGCATATCTACGGAGTGAATGATGGAGAGTGGGGCGAAGCATTCATCCGTCCATTCGTTCTTGCTTCCGTCCGTCCATGCGTCCATCCGCCCGTCCGTCCACCCGTCCGTGCGTGCGTCCGTCCCTGCGTTCGTCCATGCATCCGCTCCTGCGTCCATCCATGCATCTGTCTGTGTGTCCGTTCGTCCGTCTAATCAACACTCCAAGTACCACCATCTCGCATCTTTTCATCATATATTCCCCATATAGAAGCACCGCCATTCAGCGGACATTTGAAGGACTAAACGAGAGGTGGCACACGTACACTTTCTTACGGCTTGCGCTTCGGGTCTACTTCCCACCTTTAGCCACCTCGAGTTCATGGTATATACTAGTTCACTGTATTCATGGCACTACGGCCCAACGCTCGCTAAACCTTTCTAAAACCAAGGAGGTTACACCCAGCGAGTATAACGTAGCTACCCTTTCTTGTCAGATAGTGCTAAATGTACATGTATAAGGCTGCTAATGGGACATGAGAGACAGGAGAATTCGGCTTTTACTTCCTTACGGCTTGCGCTTCGTATCTACTTCCCACCTTTAACCACCTCGAGTTCGCGGTATATACTAGTTCATTGTATTCATGGCACTGCGGCTCAACGCTCGCTAAACCTTTCTAAAACTAAGGAGGTTACACCCAGCGAGTGTAGCGCAGCAACCCTTTCTTGTCATATAGTGCCCAATGTACATGCCAACTGCTGCTAATGGGGATCGCAGCGTGCGCGTTAACTAAAAGCCAAATGTTCCTGTCTCTCATTCCCCCTTAGCAGCCATTGGCATGTACATTGAGCACTATCTTCTGTTGTTCAAAATATTATACTTGTTGCACACTACAACGGCTACGAGGGACGAACGGGTGCCGCTATAAGGAGCTTCGTCCCTAAAGAGTTAGTGATCAGTTAGTAAACGCTTGTGTTTATTTGTTTCTGGAGTATTTTACTACCTTCGCGGCATACCTTTACTAGCAAGCCGCTAGTACAGCTTGTAACTTTCGTCAATACCAGGGAAGCTTTCTTAGCGTTTTTATCTAAGTAATTATCTTATAAATTCTATGGCTACTAATTATTACACGTGCGCGATCCCAAAGTATGGGTATATATAGCCTTCAAGCTGCAGCTACAGTGAAAATCTATCAAGTCTTGAAGGTTTCCGTGAGCGTTTGCAAGCGTGTTCTCGCTTGTGATTCATTTATATGCACCCTCATACCCATATTATCACGTGCTCATATGACCACATGATTTGCTCATGTGAGCATCATAATATGTATGATCATAAGTAAATATCATACGAATATATGCGCACCTAACACAGTATAGTTACATAAAGTAGTTAGCAGCCAATATTTTTGCACGAGGACAATACAACTTCGTTTTTTATTCTATATTACGTAATAAAATTATCTTGATATGGCAGTGCACACGCACATATAAAAATAAATGTAAACCTCTACTTTCGGGGTTACTAACAATTTAGTAATGGACTAACCACTCGATTCCGCACCATTCACTAACTAGGTAGTAAATTTCGCTAATCTGCATTTCACTGGCTTCACTTACTAAGAGGCTGGTGCTTGACGTGACGAGTGAAGGGTCAGTATTTATTTAGTGAATATGCTGAACATTTAGATGCGATGCATCTCTTGCTCGGGTCTATGTCCCACGGCGTCGGCGTCCGCGCTCACATTACGCACGCACAACTCTCTTCCTTCCATCACTCCAACAGCTGCGCGTTACCCTCTCTCCTTCTCTATGCTCCCCCTCTCCCCTCGCAACGCCGACGCAGGGACCGTCTGCTGACCTACGCTCAGCCCCCCCCATCAAGGCCTTCCTCACCGCGGCGTTTACACAGTCATAGCGCATGTGCGTCCCCTCCCCTTCTCTCCTCTCTTACGCTCCCCCTCTCTCGCCTCGCAACGCCGACGCAGGCATTGTTCTCTAGCGAGTTTCTTGATTGAACAAACCGACTGATCGCACTGCACAAACGTTTACTCGCCGCGCTGCATATACAGGCGCTGGATCTTGACCTCTAAAGCATGTAGATTCCTAAAAAGAGACGCTTATCATGTGATTCCTGTGTTATTCTTAAAGAGAAAAAAAGGGGAAAATTGAGCCCCGTAAATGTCTGCATCAGAGTGCGACACCTCAACAGTAGCTCACGAGGGATGGGGGCAAGGAGGTATTAAAAGGATATGATTAAAAGGTAGATATGGGCAGGAGAGAGCAAGGCGCAGGGAGAGCAAACGACAGAAAACAACGGAAGGAAAGAGAAGTTAGGAAAGATGGACACGGTCGCAGGAGTCCTAGGACGAGCACCACTCAGCGAGAGCTCATGTCGGCAGCAGGAGATGGCGTGGGGCGAGCCAGTCGGTCAGAGCTGCGCTGTCGTTGGAGATCGCGGGGGCACAACCGCGGTCAGCCCGAAATCCAGAGAGCGAGTCCTAAAAGGAGACTCTGGCGCTACGATCGTTCAGCGACCATGGAATTCATTGGTAGTACACGAATCTTCCTAGTCTTCGAACTAGCGGGCGGCGAATCGCGTTTGTGTGTATTGCTGTTTCGGTTTTGTTTCGAAGGAAAGAAAAAACCTTTTATAACTTCATGACCTTATTTGAAATGGTAAATGGTAAGCCTCAAAGGTTAAGATAGTGAAGCGCAACCGCTTAACATTTGTGGATTTTTGTTTCGTGAGAAAACACATCCAAGCCAAAAGAACAGACATCGAGCCAGCAGTATACGAAAAGCAGAAATTTCTGTGCACTACCCTTCATTCCCATGCTCGCTGAAGCGCCGTGCGTTGCAGCTCCCATAGACTCTAGCGCCAGAGTTCCCTCTATAGTGTGTATTTAGGAAGCTCTATGCTCCAAAGTAGTACCGGTGGAAGATTTCTTGTGCGTTGTTGAACAATGAAAATTCGCAGTGTGCGCGTTAACTAAAAGCGGTACGCAGGTTTCTGTGTTCATTTGGAGTCTTCTGTCTCTCACTGCCCATTAGTAGCGATTGACATGTTCCAGTAGGAAACACCGGTCCATCACTGCGTGCTTTGCGCCTCCCCAAGTTTCTCTCCTGCGCAACGCCACGAGGAGTGCCAACGTCGCCGCCAGTGTCACCGTTAGCGCCCGCTGCTTCACATCTACACATTGTTCCCTTAAGCGGGGGATGGTGTAAAATTTAAGAGTTTTCATTATCCGCTATTAAGAATACCAACATTTTCTAGCAGTCTCTAGCCAACTATTTGCGCTGTCTAACTCTTTTCTTGCCCGAACAGGGCCAACGAGTGTTTTCTAGCAGTCTCTAACCAACTATTTGCGCTGTCTAACTCATGTTTTCTTGCGCGAACAGGGCCAGCGAGAACGCGGTTGATACGCGCAAGAAGTTCAAGCAGTTGATGCGTGACCTCAGCGTTCCTTGGCCTGAAACTCCGCCCAGGGACGTGGACCCGTTTGAAGCACACCTCAACCTGAGCATCCGCTGGAACATACCGCTCTGGTTCGACGTCAAGATGCTTCCCGCCGACACCTCCAGAGCAAATAAGTTCATCTACATCTACCCGAGTGCGTACGCCAAGTTTTGGAAGGGCGAGTACGACGCCATAACCAGTCAGGGATCGATGCGCCAATACGTGAACCAGTACATTGAGTACTTCTACCACGAGTTGACACCAAACTCCAGCGGACAGGCGGCAGACATTTGCCGGTACGACGCGGTGTTCAACTTCACAAGACAAGTCGTCTTTCAGCTAGCTCGCGTGGACGCCAAGAAGCAACCCGTTGCGGTCCTTGGGCTCCGTTCCCTGGCGCGAGCGTTCGGTCTGACGACGGAACGCTTCGTTTCGCTTTTGAACGACTACTTCCGGCCCAAGAACTTGTCCTCCTTCGATCAAAAGGACCTGGCACTCGTGAAGGCGACGAACACGCTGGACGTCGTCCGTCATATCATCACGGAGACGGATGCCTCGACGGTGTTGAGCCACCTGGGCTGGTGGATGCTACAGGTGTACGCGCCGATAGCAGACAACCGCTTCTTCGTTCAGAAATACGGAAGCGCTGAGAAGGCCGAGCTTCTGCGTCCACTGTTCTGCGAGACCCAGGTCGAGAGTTCTTTCAAGCTCCTGCTACTCATCACGCACATGGACGTCCACTTTCGCAGTCAACAGCAGCGAAACATCAATGATCTCCTGACCAGTGTGCGAGAGGCTGCCTTGACAGAGTACAAAAAATCGCACCTGCCGGCCGACGTCAAGAAACTGCTTACCGGAAAGCTGAGACGCTTGCGCATCAACCTGTGGCCCAGACCGCCGTTCCGGTCTGCGGCGCTGCTCCGGCAGATCTACTCGTTCGAGTACGCGAGTAAGAAGACCATGCTGGACTACTGGATCTCGGAGAGGAGGGGCAACGCGGCGCTCATCGGTAGCAGCGCGTACTTCGAGGACAAGCGGCTGCCGCACGGGAACTCCAAGGACACCTTCTCCTACGACAGCATCTTAGACACCGTCAGCTTGTCGATGGTCGCGGTGCACGAGCCATTTTATTACACCGATGACGACGCGTTCGGAGCAATCAACTACGGTGGTCTGGGTGCGAGCTTCGCGACGACCCTCCAGGAAGGTCTGGAGAGCGACCCGGTGTTGCGCACCTCCGTCGCCAGTCACGCTTCGAGCGGCGCTGCCCACGGAAGCGAAAGCCTACCGTGGGGCGCTGTGATCGGCAACGATACTAAAGGCTCGCCACGGCTGGAACTCGGTACATTATTTTTGCCGGCATTCCGCGCGTTCCAGGCGAAGATGCGCGGTGCCGGTCCTCTTAACGCGGGCCGATTTTCGCCGGCGAAAGTGTTTTTTGTCAATTTCTGCCACAGCCAGACGCGCATGCGCGCTAGCTTCGACTGTAACGCTGCGCTGCAAGCAGCGTCCGACTTCGTTTCTGCGTTTGATTGCAAACGCGGTAGCAACATGAACCCTTGATGTTATGCAAGCCCTATAATAAAACTGTTCTGTCTACCTCTGGCACTTGTGAACATACACTTTAGGCCGAGATGTGGCGTGTTTTGCTTTCCTGATTTCCACATATTGATCTTGCATATTTGCCTTAACAAAGAAAAACCAAATGCAATGTATACTGCACAAAAGTCTTTTGCAATGCAACCCCTATTTTTGCTTGTTACGCCAGTATGAGGCGAAACGCCAAAACTAAAGTATTATGAAGATAGCGTAAGGGTAAATTAGACAAGGCACACGATCCTTTTGACCATTTCAGCTGAGATATTTGAGTTTCTATGTGCTACTTGCAAAATAAAGGTTGATAAGTTCAAAAAGAAAACCATACATTTTGTTACGTTTAACCAAATAGAATGACCAGCCGTTAGTTCAGCAAGTGGACGCGGAGAAAGTATCAACGCGCGACGGAGCGTTAAAGACTTCGTTTTGCAGTAATTCCAGCGCCATCGTTCATGTCGGCGTCATTGGTTGCGAGCGAGAAATCATCGTTGTTCACAAGTGAAAGATCAAGAGAGATGCAAAGCAATAAATTATAATTGGGTTCGAGTGAGATATTCACCCAGACCTTCTGCGTGGAAAGCGGGTGTCCTATTGCACCGCCAAAAATATGCGAAAAAATATGCGAACCTTAACTTGTGATTTCCTTGACTCGTGTATTAATTACTGCGTTGCAGAAGCGTATAGAACCACGCCAGGCGTCTAAAGATGTGCAATTCGCAACAAGCAGTGTTTTAGAGTTGAAATCCCATCGGTCTCGGACACATTTCATCGTCTCATCAGCACGAACAACGTAATCAGCTGCCTATAGTTTCACAGGCTGCCTTAAGACAACACGTGCTGTCTTAAGACAACACGCGTCCGTAAGACAACAACGGACACGCAAGACAATTCTTCCTTTTGCCGATTACCAAAAAGAGCAATTATGGCGCAGTGGTTATTTCGCACGTGTATTCTTGCAGTAGGCTTTCTATGATAGTTTGAAACGGTCAACGCAACGCACATAGACGTTCGACATGGACGCACCTATAGAGAGAAAGCTAGTCTACAGCAGTTATGAAGGCGGTGCACACGGGTCTTGATTTACACTATCACATTCTACTCTTGAAGGCGAAGCTCAAGCTTATTCCAAGCTTTCTTTAATTCCCTTCTCTACATATTATCGTGTTATGATCAACTTATAGCTTTTTTACACCTGAGAATGCTCTTAACATTAACAACATTAACATAAAGGCTAACAACAGAAAAACAGGAGGTCTAAGTATACTGCTCTTGCTTTGATGTTCCTAGTATGTTCTAAACAATCCAAGTTTGTTGTTTTTTTCGCGAGAACGTTGAGGTTAAATCGACCAAACTGAAGCGTAGCTGGCGCACCCACTTCATCATCATCACAACCACCAACATCGCCATATGGCTACGTTTCGGCCGATCGTGTCCATGGACAGCAGGCGCGTAGACCAACTATTCATTGTCAGCCTTTTTAGTCAAAAGATCTTCAATCTCTGGGGGATTACACAAAATAGTGCGACTTAAAATTACAATTATTCATAATTAACGTCACATTAAAAATCATCTTAAAATTACTTTGGCTCTTACTCATAAATCCTAAATTCAGTATGTATGATCCGCCCGACTCATGGCCGATCCCCCAGAGTGGGTAGGTGCTAATGATCCAAGGAGCATCATCACCATCATCATCGTTGTCATCATCATCATTGTCTGCTAACCGAATAACTCAACCAATCCAGCATTTCTGCATGGGAAAACAGACGCGGTGTAAAAGAAAATGAACGGCGTATGCTGTAGCGGACATAACAAAATGATGCGAACGATTTTTCATCGACGAGAAGACCTCTTGCATATAGCAAAACGAACGTTATGCCACTTTCATTCCTTCAATATATTGGGATGTTTACTACCGAATTTCATTTTGTGACCACCGCGCTGCCGTCAATGATCAGGTAACATGCGTCATGTGCACGAAAAACACTGGGATCATTCAGTGTTTGCCGCTTTATTCACTCGGTGTTGCGAATAATAATGATTTATAAAATAGCTATAGTAATATTCGCTAACCTTTCATATTCTAATCCGTAGTGAAGGAGCTCTGAATTTCTACGGCCATCTGCTTTGAACCTCACACGACCTAGAAACGTAGTCAGTTAAAGCTTTCGCCTGAAAACTTGACAGTCACACCCAGTCAGATCGAAGCCTGACACCAGAGCAAAGGCACCCTTGTTGGTCTCGTGAATTCGTCCAGTGAAAGGTCACGAAAGGTCAGCTCAAGGTAAATTGAAGTGGCGTGCCAATGTCGTAGTACCGTATAAAAAGTCAAGCCCCTGCGGGGCTGCGAGGACAGCAGGGTAACTTTGTATTCACTTTAGTTGCTTAGGTAAACTGTTCGTTTTAGAAATAACAAAGGTGGCGCCGCCATTCGTGTCAGTGTGCAGGCTCCTCCTCTCGCCCTTGCTTGGTAGTCTTGGTACTGCAAGCGTCATCGTGTCTGTCCTCGATCACGTGTTTTGTTAATCTTTCACGACGACACCGGCTCACCCTCCCCTGTGCGCCGAGAGATGGTATGACTGCGCATGGCCTCCGAGATGGCGGGCATGCCGCGCGCCCGTCATCTCGGAAAGCTGTTGCTTCTCTCGCGAAATTCGCTGATGTACTCACAGGACATTACGAGAGTCGCATCGCAAAGAGTGCGGAGGATTGCTTTCAAAGTTGACGCACGATGGACAGCCGGCAGCGATACACGAAACGGAGAATATCATTATAGTCCGCCTGACTACGCCCCCCTGCAGGGCCTCTCCCATGTTCCACCAGTCAACCCGGTCCTGCGCTTTTTGCCGCCACGTTATATAAATGCGAACTTCTTATAATATCATCTGCCCAGCTTAATTTTCCGTCTCGCGTGAAGAGAAATAGAGAAAAAAAATTGGCGCATCGATGCATTAGTGGTGCGAAAACTGGCTTGACAGCAATGTTGGCTGCATTCTCCACCTCCTGTCTCTTCTCTTCACTCTCATCCCTTTTCCCACCCTCTTTATACATACATATGTGTACGAGACGATATCATGGGTCGAACAACGCTTTATTGCCTATAGTGACGAGTTTAAGTAGGCCAGGCGGGTGACGTCACGCTTACGTAGGAGCGACAGCTTGCGCTCGCTATCGCGGCCGTGCCAACTCGGTTACGTCTTCCTTTCCTTGGGGCAATATAGGTCGCTCTGGCATGGGGTACCGACGAGGCTCGCGACGTTCCCGAGTGATTCTCCGTGGTAGTGGCGGCTCTGTGACATGTCGCCTTAGAAGACGACATTAACGAAGTGCGCGCGGCGGCACTGGCGCGGTGGCACGAGCGCGGGCCTGGCGTCGAACGCTGGCCAGGAGTGACTCCAACGCCTGGGCTACGCTTTTGAACTTGTTCACGTTTCCTGTCCTTTAATAAATCGTCTACAGTCACAAGCGGCTGTACAGACGTAACAGTTGGCGACGAGGAAGACTGGATCGACTCATCGGCACTCCACCGACGTCAAGGAAATAACATGGCGACGCCCGACTTCGGTCGGCTACCCGAATTCAGCGGCAGCCCCAGCTCCTGGAGATCCTGGTATGGGAGGCTACAGTTCTTCTTCGAGGCTAACGAGATTACAGACGCATCGAAGAAACGTGCTCATCTGCTAACGCTGTGCGGGGAACAGACTTATGACATCGTCTGCGCCCTCGTTCAACCCAAGCAGCCCAACCAAGTGAGCTACGAGGACATAGTCAAGATGCTCAAGGCTCACTTCGATCCACAACCGTCTGAAGTCTTCTGCAGGGCACGATTCCAGCGACGTGACCAAAAGCACGACGAAACGGTCAGTGATTACGTCACGGCGCTCAAGAAGCTAGCAGCAGATTGCAATTTCGGGACAAGCGCAGACACGGCAGCGAATCCGACAATGCTGCCTATGGACGTCATGCTGCGTGATCGTTTCGTTTGCGGTCTTCGGAACGAGCAGGTCCAGCAACGGCTCTTCGCAGAAAAGGACTTGACGTTCAAGAAAGCTTTCGACCTTGCACTGCGAGCTGAAAACGCCATCGAAGACCAGAAAACGCGTGAAAACCGAATTTAAAGAGTTTCACGAATCCTGCATAAGCACATGCAAGATAGACAACCAAGGTCACTCTAGTGCCTCTGCCCAAAAGAAGAAACAACGCTGTTGGCGTTGTAACGCGCTACATAATCCGGACACTTGCAAGTTCCAGACAGTCTCCTGCAACTACTGCAAGAAACGAGGACACATTGAAAAAGCCTGTCTGAAAAAGCGGAAAGAAGCAAAAACGAGCAACAGCATCGAATATCCCCAACAAGGAACTTCGACAGCTGCCTCAGCACCAGTGACGACTCAGCAGGACTCATCAGACGTGGCCCTTTACGAGCTCAACACCGTAACCAACGCGTCCAGCACACAGAAGGTCATGACTCGGCTACGCGTACATGGCAAGTTCTTGGATTTTGAAGTCGACTCGGGTGCAGCCTGCACACTCATCAGTGAGGTCACGTTCAAAGCTACGTGGACAGATGATCGACCACGGCTTCAGACCGACAACATTCTCCTACGCACATGGTCAGGACAGTCTCTTCGAGTTCTCGGATGTGCAACGGTGATTGTTACGCGCGGAAACAAGACCATGACACTACCACTTGTTGTCATCAAGGGAGCAGGTTGTAACCTCCTTGGACGAAACTGGTTTCCTCACCTGGGTATACAGATCACGGGCATCAATGATGTATCCGGCGATGAACTTGTTTCGAAGCTTCTCGACAAGTAACAATCTGTATTCGACGAGGACATATCAGGACACATCGGTCCAGCGGTACAACTAGACCTCGTGGAAGGAGCGAAACCAAAGTTCCTAAAAGCACGGCCGGTTCCTTTCGCGCTCCGGTCAGCTGTAGAAGCAGAATTGGATCGACTGCAAAGTCAAGGCATAATCGAGCCAGCACAGCATTCGGATTGGGCAACGCCTCTCGTACTGGTTCGAAAGAAAAATGGCTCGTTGCGAATATGCGGCGACTACCGTTGCACAGTGAACCAGGTATCAAAGAAGGCAGACTACCCACTTCCCTCAACTGATGAAGTGCTCAGCCACTTGAGGGGAGGCAAGGTCTTCAGCACCCTGGATTTAGCACAAGCGTACCAGCAACTTCACGTGACGCCAGAGACAGCAGAGATATTGACCCTGAACACGCTGAAGGGACTATACAGGGTCAAGAGATTGCCTTTCGGAATTTCTGCAGCCCCAGCCATTTTTCAACGTTTTATGGAGACAATGCTGTCAGGCATCACAGGCGTGTGCGCATACCTAGATGACGTGATCATCAGTGGGAAAGACGCCACGGAACACGCCGAGAGACTGGAAGAAGTGCTGAAGAGGCTACGAAACTACAATCTGCGCCTCGGAAAAACAAGTGCTGCTTTGCGGTGCGACAAGTTTTCTTTCTGGGACACCGAATCGACGAGACAGGCGTCCACACAAACGAAGAGAAAGTTCGAGCCATAACGGACGCTCCAGCACCAAACTGCAAACAAGCGCTTCAATCATTTCTCGGAATGCTGGCTTTCTACGACAGATTCTTGAAGAACAGGGCAACAGTTGCCAGCTGCCTATACCAGCTTCTTCAGAAGGACGCCACGTGGAGATGGGAGACAAAGCATCAAGAAGCCTTTGACAAGCTTAAGGCATTGCTGCTCAGTCAGACCGTACTGGCACACTACGACGAACAGAAGGAGCTTCTTGTCTCTTGTGATGCTTCACCATATGGCATAGGAGCTGTTCTGTCTCAACGTGATGACCAGAATAGAGAGGCGCCAATCGCTTTTGCATCTCGGACGCTAGGACCGGCAGAACGCAATTATGCTCAATTGGACAGAGAAGGCCTTGCTGTGGTGTTTGCAGCCCACAAGTTCCACAAGTATATTGCGGGAAGAAAGGTGACTTTCGTCACTGACCACCAACCACTGCTCGGCATACTGGGTCCACAAAAGCCAACGGCTCAAGTCCTTTCTCCACGGATGACCAGATGGTGCATCAAGTTATCGGCGTATGACTACAGCATAATCTACAGGCGTGGCAAGAACCATCAAAACGCGGATGCGTTGAGCCGTTTGCCATTACAAGAACGTCTCGATGAACCCTGGCCTCCAGGTGACGTACTATTGTTCGAAGCTTTATCGAGACCTCCGTTGACTGCTGCCGAGATAGCACGCCTGACACAACAAGACAGCATCATGCAGAGGTTGTACAAGGCAGTGCAGGATGGTACAGTGGAGAAACTCACTGGAGATGAGTTTGCTCCTTACCGACGACGAGCGACCGCACTAGCACTACATCGCGAGTGCATCACACTTGGATCCCGAGTGATCATACCGAGCTCAGCACGAGCCCGTGTTCTGGCACTTCTGCATGCTGGTCACAGAGGCATGGTAGCCATGAAGAAGTGCGCAAGGAGCTACGTATGGTGGCCCGGAATGGACAAGGTGATCGAGGAAACGGTGCGACAGTGCCGTGAATGCCAAGCAACGCAAAAGAGCCCACCCAAAGCTCCTATTCCTACGTGGGACCGTCCCCAGACAGCATGGAACACGGTGCACGTTGACTTCGCGGGGCCACTACTCGGACGCACCTACTTGGTTGTTGTGGACGCATACACAAAGTGGGTGGAAGTCCGGCACGTGACACAAGCAACATCCGCGGCTGTAATCGACGTGCTCCGAAGCCTCTTTGCAACGTTCGGCATTCCCCGAAAGGTCATCTCCGACAACGGAAAAGCATTCATCTCCAACGAGATCAAGCAGTTCTATGCGTCGAACGGCATACAGGCTGCAACCTCACCAGCATATCATCCGGCAACAAACGGCCAGGCAGAACGCTATGTGGCGGAGCTGAAAAGAGCGCTGTTGAAAGATGCAGACAAGTCCATACAGTGCCGACTTGCAAGATTTCTGTATCGGCAGCACACGACAATACACACTACCACAGGTATGACACCGGCGAGAGCGATGTTCGGACGAGAATTGCTCTGCCCTCTCGATCTTCTTAAGCGGGAGACGAATAAGCGAAGTCCTGAGAGCCAGGAGGCATTGCAAAAATCACGCCGCTTCGCTATAGGGGATAGAGTGCTTATCCGGCAGTTTTTGAAAAAGCCAGATTGGATTGAAGGCGAAATACTGCGCCGCGTCGGACCACGATCCTGGCTTGTAAAAAGCGACCAAGGAAAGGTTCGGCGTCACCTAAATCACATGAGGAAAACGAGTCAGACCAGACAAACAACCCAATCGCGGACAGATTGGAGCGCAGCTGACGATCTCTTGGACGCAACGCCAGAAGAGACGCCATCGAGCTCAGCTGCTCAACCGCCTGACTCGCCCGAGATGCAAGATCACACTCCCTCGCAACCGTCGACGTCACAGGCAGTGGCCACTCGGCAACTGCGACCACCAGAGGTTAGGCGACCTCCAGACCGCTATGGAGACTTCGTCTAAGGGAGGAAGAGTGACATGTCGCCTTAGAAGACGACATTAACGAAGTGCGCGCGGCGGCACTGGCGCGGTGGCACGAGCGCGGGCCTGGCGTCGAACGCTGGCCAGGAGTGACTCCAACGCCTGGGCTACGCTTTTGAACTTGTTCACGTTTCCTGTCCTTTAATAAATCGTCTACAGTCACAAGCGGCTGTACAGACGTAACACTCTGGAACGGGACCCGAGCCTGGCAAGCCTGAAGAAAGTGTTGTGGTAGTGTCGGGGCATGGTAGCTCTGGAACCTCCCGGAGATGTTCCCATGTGCGTCGCATTTCTCGGCCATCTTCTGTTTTTACCAGTACGGAGCGTGGAGCTCCCGTTGATCCCAGCACAACGACCGGGGACCACGTCCATGTGTGCGTGTCGTACAACGAGGCCCTCTGACCCGGTGAGAGGGCGCGCAGGTCCCGAGCACCTCGATTGTAGTAGACCTTCTGCTTGTGGCGAATCTCCTGGAGAAGGGAGTGCACCTTTTTGTTGCGCAATGGTGCCGGCTTCAGGTGGCAGGAGGGAACCGGGAGCAGTGTTCTCGTCTGTCGACCCATCAGCCTCTGCACAGGTGACATCAGAATAGCATCACGTGGAGTATTGCGCAACTCAAGCAGAGCTAAATGGAAGTCTAGGCTGTTATACGAACACTTCAGCAGCGTTTTCGCTTCTTGAACTGCCCTTTCGGCCATGACATTTGCGCGAGTGTGATAAGGCAGACTGGGGACATCATGCGACAGTAGAGGCATCTTAGTGCTTTGCTTTTGGTGAGCCTGGCAAACTTTGCGTGATGCTGCAACCTGGTCAATGTCACTCGACATGGATGGCCAAAACATGACACTCCTAGCCTGAATTTTCATCTTTTCCGCCCCGAGTGGGCCAGATGAAGAAGCCGAAGGATTTCAGCTCTCTTAGCGCTTGGTACGGTTAACGTGTTGCTGCGAAAGACGTGGCCATGTTGTGTATGCATCTCTTCTCGATACGCCCAGAATGGCCTGTCACATGCTGGGACGTCCTCTTTGTTTTCCGGCCAGTCAGTCTCTGCATAGGATCGGATGGTCGACAGAGCAGGATCCTTGGCGGTTGCCACACGTAGTTCCTCGAGGCGACGCTCAGAAGCTGGAACAAGGGCAATGACGTTAACATTGAAGCGCTCGGTTTCTTCCGTCAATAACGCCTTGCTTGGAAAACGAGAGAGCGCATCAGCCAAAAACAGCTCTTTTCCTGGCTTGTACAGTAGATTAATGGCGTATCGCTGCAATGTCAGTCGCATTCGTTGCAGTCTAAGTGGGCACTGGTGAAGTGGTTTACTGAAAATTGGCACCAACGGACAATGGTCGGTTTCCACCGTAACCTCAGATTGGCCGAAATTATAGTCGTGAAATTTTTCGCAGCCATGCACAATCGCCAGAGCTTCCTTTTCAATCTGCGCGTACCGCGTCTGAGCATCGCTGAGCGATCTAGACGAGAAAGCGATAGGGCGGCCGTCTTGTATCAGAACGGCGCCAACGCCCATGTGGCTGGCGTCAACAGAGAGGGTGACTGGCTTTTTCGGATCGAAGTAAGCAAGCACTGGCGCTGTTACTAAGGCTTGGCGCAGCTCATTGAAGCTGCATTGCTCTTTTTCTGTCCAGACCCAGGCAATATCTTTGCGCAGCAATGTTCTAAGTGGTGCGGCGAGTACAGACATTCGAGGAATGAAGCGCTGCACGTAATTCATCGTTCCGAGGAAGACTTTCAATTCCTTACTGTTACTTGGCGCTGGCATGTCCAAAATGGCTTGGACGCGATCGGGCCCCAGGCTCAGTCCTTGCGTGGTGAAAACGTGTCCCAAGTAGCGAACTTGCTCCTGCAAAAAGACACATTTCTGTGAGTTCAGACGGAGGTTGTGCTCACGGCAGCGTGCAAGCACCCCGGTCAAGTTTTTATGTTCTTCCTTCGTTGTGTCCCAGACTAAAATGTCGTCCATTACAACCGCTACTCCAGACAGGCCCTCCAAGAGGCGGTGCATGGCTGCTTGAAATATTTTCGGGGCGGAAGCAATTCCGAAAGGCATGCGGATAAACCGATAGCGCCCGTAGGGCGTGCTCATTGTGCACAATCTGGAGCTGCTGTCAGAAAGTTTTATTTGCCAGAACCCGGATGTTGCGTCCAAGGTAGAAAAATATTTAGCTCCAGCTAGTCGTTGCGCGACCTCTTCTAGAACAGGCATAGGGTAGTGTACACGCAAAATAACCTTGTTAAGCTCCGTTGGGTCGAGACAAATTCTTACTTTATCACCTTTAACTACGGCTACCATATAGCTTGACCATTCTGTTGGTTCGGTTACCTTGGTTATGACGTTGTGCTCCTCCATGCGTTGAAGTTCGGCCTTTACTTTTTCTTCAATGGCGACCGGAACCCTTCTGGCTGGCACAACAACACCGACGGCGCCGGGTTTGAGCTTCATTTCGTACTCAAAATTCTTCAGCTGTCCCAATCCTGTGAAAACATCGGTGAAGGGCTGAGCCGCCGGGAAGAGTTGCTGCGTCTCGACGCTATCAACGCGATAAATCAATCCAAGGCTTTCTGCTGCTGCTCCGCTGAGGGTCACCGGCACGTTTTGCTCAATGACGAAGAAGGTTTCATCGTGCTGTTTATCGTTCACGGATAGCGACAACTTTACTTTAAACTGCGCAGTCGTTTTGTGGCCGAAAAACTCGTTAACGTGGCTCGGCAGGCTTCACGAGTCTTTCTCGGAAGCGACAAAACATCTTCCTTTGAAATCACACAACAGTTTGCCCCAGTATCAAGTTTGCAAACCATCGGACGGCCTTCAATGGAAACTGTCGTGGTCCACTGGTCGCTATTGACTGCGTTCACGGTTAAAGCGTCCAGAAAAAAAATCTGACCTTTCGTCAACATGTAGCTCTCGTATTTCCCTGCGCTTTGCATCTTCGCTGTGCAAGAAGGATGACTGCGAGCATGCTTGGGCGAAATGATTCAATCCTCCGCATTTCTTGCACGCTTTTCCTGTTGCTGGGCAGCAACTTTGTAGCCACATTTGTTACATGGCTTTGTTACTCTGGCCAACGCATTTACGGCTGCAGTTTCAGCGCCTTCAGTGGTGCCACGTATCTGTCGAAACTGCTCCTCGCCTTGCTCTTGGATGCGACGGATTTCGACTACTCTTTGGTAAGAGGGGTTTTCAGAAATTAACTTCTTTAGCAGTCCCTTGTCCCGGATACCGAGTATGATGCGGCTACGAAGCATGCGCTCTTCTAAGTCTCCAAAATCGCAGCGTTGGGCTAGCGTTCGCAATTCGACAAGCCAGTCATTGAAACTTTCGTCCTCTTTTTGGTCTCGGGAGCCGAAGCAAAACTTGTGGTAAGTGAGGTTCTTCGCGGGCTGGTAGAAGTCGTCAAATTTTTTAATTATAAGGGTTACATCGGTTGTGTCCTCTCCAGGCTCAAACTTGAACGAAGCGAACACTTTTCTAGCCTCTTCCCCAATGGTCACTAAAAGCGTCGCCACCTGCACTTCTTTTGGTTGCTTGTTCAGCTGAGTTGCCGTGGAAAACAGTTCAAACTCACTTTTCCAGGTCTTCCACCCTAAGCCAAGCGTCTCGCGATGTGTCGAGGGGCTTCGGAGGCGGCAGGAGCGTTGTCGGCAATGCAGGCGGTGTCGGCAACGTAGGCGGTGTCGTCATGCTGGCTGTTTTCCGCTGCCACCATGTGTACGAGACGATATCATGGGTCGAACAACGCTTTATTGCCTATAGTGACGAGTTTAAGTAGGCCAGGCGGGTGACGTCACGCTTACGTAGGAGCGACAGCTTGCGCTCGCTATCGCGGCCGTGCCAACTCGGTTAACAACATACATACATACATACATACATACATACATACATACATACATACATACATACATACATACATACATACACACACATACATGCATGAATGTATACATACATACATACATACATACATACATACATACATACATACATACATACATACATACATACATACATACATACATACATACATACATACATACATACATGCATGCATACATACATACATACATACATACATACATGCATACATACATACGTACGTACGTACGTACATACATACATACATACATACATACATACATACATACATACATTACATACATACATACATACATACATACATACATACATACATACATACATACATACATACATACATACATACATACATACATACATACATACATACATACATACATACATACATACATACATACATACATACATACATACAAAACTTTACGGGTAGAAGCCGGATATCCGTAGATACTGTAGATTGGCATGTACTACAGGTCTGAACATTCACATTAGAGGTCAATGTTGCACGGCTTAGCGGGTATCTCTCTCTCGCAGAACTCCTTGCCGATCTCTAACATGCATGAGCAAGTAGCATCATCAACGGCATGTACAAAGGGAAAAAATGGCGGAAAAAATAACCATCGGTTGATTTCTCGGTGCCGATATGCGATACAAGTTCCGTAATACAGTTCTACATCAAACTCAAGTGAGTCCACAAAGCCGCCATGCATACGAGTTCCCTTTAATCTGCAGCAGTGCACGTCCACTTTCCTTAAACGAAAACATATACGGAGAAATAAGGTTGAAATGTGAGGTGCTGATGAACCATTACCATTTACAAGATTTTCTGCATCTCCCATATCTTATAGCGATCGATAAGTACAGTTTCAGTAGAAACATGTATTGAAGTATGGCAGCTTGGACTAGTTGGTATGACATGACGATAGTTATAGCGCGAGAACAGAAGGACGACAAAGAGACAAGAAGGACAAGAGCGCTCGTGTACTTCGTGTCCTTCTTGTCTCTTTGTCGTCCTTCTGTTCTCGCGCTATAACTATCCTGTTTTGAAGGATTGGAGTGCTATGTCTGCAATATTACCACTGCTAAATAACCCTCTGACCAAATAACAAATCTCAGCATTCAGGGCTTTATGAAAACAGCCGTGTTTCAGGACACCAGTAAACAACACGTGTATACAATCACGCAGAAATAAGCATGCCACAGCAATTAAATGAAGCAATTAAATGATTAAATTTATCAACAAAATTCATCGTCACAAGCGTCAATGAGAAACCCTGGCAATGTCAAGGATTCATATAGCTGCCACGTCTGCAATGAAACGCGCTGACGAAATCGTCCACTCCGCGCAGAGCTGCATTGCAGTCGAAGCTGGCCGACATGCGCGTCTGACTGTGGCAGAAGTTGACGAAGAAAACTTTCGCCGGCGAGAATGGGCCCGCGTTAACAGGGCCGTTGCCATGCATCTTCGCCTGGAACGCGCGAAATGCCGGCAGAAAGGCTGGGCCGACTAGACCGAGCTCAGGCCGCTGCGAACCAGTAGTATTGCTGCTGGTCGCAGAACCCCAGGGTGCGGTGTCGTTTCCGTCGTTAGCGCGGTTCGATGCGTCACCAGCCACGGCATGACGCAATGCGGGGTCGTTTTCGAGGCCTTCCAAGAGGACATTCGCGAAGGCTGCGCCCAGACCACCGTAGTTAATCGCACCGAAAGCCTCGTCGTGGATGTAGTAAAACGGCTCGTGCACGGCGACCATCGACAAACTGACGGTGTCCAATATGCTGTCGTAAGAGAATGGGTCCTTCGAGTTGCCATGCGGCAGCCGCTTGTCCTCGAAGTACGCGCTGCCACCGATGAACGCCGCGTTGCCGAGCCTCTCGGAGATCCAGTAGTCCAGCATGGTCTTCTTGCTCGTGTATTTGAACGAGTAGACGCGCTGGAGCAGAGACACGGACTGGAACTCCGGTTTGGGCCACAAGTTGACGCTCAAGCGTTTCAGCTTAGTGGCGAGCAACTTTTTGACGTCGGCCGACAAGTCCGACTTGTCGTACTCGGCCACGACAGCCTCTCGAACGCTGGTCAGGAGTTCGTGGATGTCTCGCTGCTGGCGTCTGCGAAAGTTGAGAGCCATGTGATTGACGAGTAGCAGGAGCTTGAAGGAAGTCTCGACCTGTGTCTCACAGAACAGTGGGCGAAGCAGCTCGGCCTTCTCAACGCTTCCGTACTTCTGGACGAAGAAACGGTTGTCCGCTACGGGTGCGTAGACCTGCAGCATCCACCAACCCAGGTGGCTCAACAATGCCGAGGCATCCGACGTCGTGATGATTTGACGGACGACGTCCAACGTGCCCGTCGCCTTCACGATGGCCGTGTCCTCTGGTTCGAAAGATGAGAAGTTCTCGGTAAGGAAGTACTTGCTCATCAATGAAACGAGGCGTTCTGTTTTCAGACCAAACGCTTGTGCTAGAGAGTCGAGCTTAAAGACCATGACAGACTTGTCCTTTGTGACGACTTCGGCGAGCTGAAAGACGATGAGCCTGGTTAGAACATACACAGCGCGATACGGGCAGAGTTCGGTGGCCACCTCGCCGCTGGCATTCTGAGTCGAGTCGGGGTGAAAGTAGGCCAAGTACTGGTCCAAGTATCGGAGAATCGTGGCCTGGCTGGTCATGACGAGGTACTGGCCTTTCCAGAATTTGGCGTATATACTCGGATAAATGTAGATCACCGTACGACCTCTTGAGGTGTCGGCAGGCGGCGGAAGCATCTTGACATCGAACCAGAGTGGTATGTTCCAGCGGATGCTCAAGTTGAGGTGAGCTTCAAACGGGTCCACGTCGGCGGGCGGCTTTTCGGGCCAAGGAATGCCGAGGTCGCGCATCAACTGCTTGAACTTCCGGCGCGTCTCGGCCGCGTCCTCCGTGGCCCTGTTCACGGCAAAGTTATTGGTTAAATGTTTTTCCAACAGGTGAACAATTGGCTTGATACTACGCGTATACACTTTCGGGGCTAATAAAAATGGATACACAATATTATAGATCTCTATGGCAACATTATCTATCAATAAACCAATATTATGGCTGACATTAGTCATAATTAGTTTAACGCTAGTCATTAGTCTCTTTGCACTTTCCAAGTATATACGGAAATCAGAATCATGCAACTAAGATGTTCATTTGGCTGCATGTACAGTCTGTTGCGCACTTAGGCGAAATCTTGATGCATGACATCGAGGTGCGGCCAGCGCTGCAGTCACACGCCGGCCGCATCTCGCACATGCGCAAACGTTTGAAGAGCGTCGTGCTGAACTGCATCGTCTGCTATATACAGTGGTGCGCGCTGGCAACATTGTCGGGCAGCCTGCTGATTTCATCGTTGCTGTGGTAACTTGACCGATATTCTGGACTAAACTTCGCGGTATTAATCTGTCCGCCTTCATTGGCGATAATGGTGTTCTGTAAAAACAGTATTTGACAACATACGTTGTTTGATCTTGCGAAACGCCGGGATGGTGAGTGCGTTCTAGTATATTTTTCTTTGGTGTGTCCACCACAGTACGCTGCGACGGAGAACATCATAATGAGGACGTACAGGGCATGATATTTATTTCACGCTAGAAGAACGAAGCACTCTACAGCGACTGCCGTGCAGCTATGCGGATTCAACTCAATAAAACAACCGGCAACGTGTTCAGCATTGATGTAGGTCAAGATAACAACCTGAACGCGCTACTCGATAGCATTCATAACATGAGGCAGCACTCACTCACCGGCGCCGAAATGAACGCGTGAAGCCTCCAACTTCACTTAATACGCCGTCATGTCCCCAGCGGCAACGATATGACGGCGCTCATTTCAGGTGGAGTGAGGCGTACAGTGACGCGATGATCGACGTCGGTCCAGTTTCCGCAGTAATGATGAAATTCGCCCGCTGCCCGACAATGCGGTCAATAGCACCGCCGGCGGTAGCCGCAGTTCAAAACAACCCTTGACATTCTCCTCTCCCTTTTTTTCATAAATAAAAATGCTGTATCGTCAACCGCTCAGCACTGCGCCCCTCCAGCGTCTGCCGCACTGGCCACATCATGGCTGCATCGCGATGCCACGCGCTACTAGATTTTCACCCGAAGTGTGAAAACAGGCCTTACATCCCCTTTTCGTAAGAAATAACATGATCAATTCACCACACCCCGTCACGCAATGAGCACGGAAGGCACCTGTACATCTGCCCTCAAGAAGTGATAGACAACTCGGCTATTGGATTACGTTCGACAATGTTGAACTTTTCCCAAGATAGTTGAAATGTACGTCTGCTGACTGCTCTCGTAACTTCAACAATAGGCTTAGCGTTCCCCCGAATTGAAGTAGGTTAACAAACTTATTGCGATAGCAATCATGTCAACATTCCCGGCTGTTTTTTGCCGTCGGTGTCGCCGTTAGACACCGCCATCATGCATATATATATATATATAGATATATATATATATATATATATATATATATATATATATATATATATATATATATATATATATATATATATATATATATATTCGCAGCCCCAGTTTCGCAGCGCCATTTTCGCAGCCCCAGTTTGCGAAAATGGCGCGCTTTTCAGACAGAGCGAAGTAACGACCGTGGCATTTGTTCATTCACGTTCATCTGTACCTGTGAGCCCATTTCGTGCGTCATTTGTGCGTGAGTGACGCACACCCCGTTTTCATCCGCTTGCCCTTTTTTTGCATTAGATTCCAATATGTTGCTATCGTATTCACTGATTCGCCCTTGCGGAGAGACTGTGAGTTTTGTCGTATTACATGTACCCACTTTAACTTGGTTTTTAAATCTGCAATAATAGACGCTGGAGAGATCACGTTAGTAGTAGCTGCACACTTTTTTGTGATGTGGCTGCAGATGATTATATGGACAACTTGGCCATCTATGAGTTGGCAGATTTCAACCGCACACTCCCTGAGAAATTCACCTGGTATTACACGCGCTGATATCGTACGCTGTGGCGGCTATGGTTCAAGCAGTTTAAACCTCTGGATGCATGGTTCGCTGGTAACTATTTCACTACCATCCTGAAAAATGGCTCAGACCTTCACGGTTATCTCATCTTTATCAAATTGCTTGAAATCACGTGAATTTTTTTATCACACACCAGTGTCTGGTTGAGCCATTTAGGTAGTAAAATGAAAAATTGGGCTAGCTGGAATGCTTGCACGATTGACGCAGCGCTAGAGGCGAAGACGAGAGGAACGCACAGTGCACAGGACTGCGCAGCACTCGTTCTGGTATATAATCATTCAGGCAACCAACCTGTGTGCACATGCTTCGAAGGAATCGGATATGAGGCGTTCTAGCGGCGATGTATGGCGGTGCAGTCGTATCTCGTCTACCACCATGCGACCCCAGGCGTATTTCACGTCCCACTCGTAACGCCAGTGTTCATCCAGCTCCTTGGACGGGTCGGGGAGCCAGCGCGAGCTGACGTACGCCTTGAAGTCGTGGCACGGGTCGACGCTGGCGTTGAGGGTGTCCGCGAGCAGCGCCTCGAAACGGGAGCAGCCTTCGGTGCGACACGAGAGACTTAAGCGTTCCCCCGATCGCTCACCGTTTCCTGCGTACATCCGGGCGATCATCGCGGAGACGTAGAAGATGGTTACCACGGCAACGACGATGACGGCTGCAGCGGTAAACACGACCGCGCAAACCACCCGCTTGGAGTAGGTGACCGGAGTCTCGTCGCGCAAACCACGTTGAGACTGTATGATACAAAAGATAACAGTAGTCGAGCGTTGAGAGGTTCCATTCCCTGGACAAACAAACTCTTTTTCGAGCTGCCCGCCACGTGTCCTCTTATTGAAGTCATTTCAGTGACAGAAATGGGGGTCCAGCAGAAGATGACGCACGTCGTTTCCGTCACGGAAGTGACGTGCGTTAATTTCTGGTGGGCCCCTGCATAACACATATTTGCATTGAAATATTCCTTCTGGTGTTTAGTTCACACATAATGTTAGCGATATATCCAGCATCGACACAATAAAAACAGACGTTGCAAAGTACCACCTAACGAGAAAATTTTCCTCTTATATTTTAGATTAACATCACTCTCTCTCTCGCCTAATGCAAAAAGGTCTTTTGAATTTACTCCGTCGGAATATTATGGTCACCGCAGGAACGGTTATCTTTACATTTTCACGGATGCGAAGAATCAAAGTGCTGTAAGAACACTAAAGTGTCTTATGGGTATTATGCACACTGTCAGACTTCTGACCAAAATTCGCTGCAACTCAAGCAAAGGACTAAACAAAAAAAACGGATAAATAAAGCTTACAGACTGCTGTCGTATGCCTACTTACTGTTCTATGCCAGGACGCTTACTGACCCTTATGGTGTAACGTTTCGAGATGTGGTGTGTTTATTCTCCCGGCCACCGAGATAATTGTTCAAAAACATTTCCTCCCGGTAGTCGCCTCCCATTGGCTCTCATAAGTCACGTGACCAACTACCGGAATAAATTTTTTGTATGATTTTTCCGGCAACCGGTAGAACTTGACCTAAACTATTCAACATGAACAAACGTAACCTAACCTAACCCAACGCACGCTGGGCCACGTCTGTCCATCTGTCTTGCAGCCTAACCTAACCTAATCTAACGCACGCTAGGGTACCTATGCCCAGTCTTTCCCGCAACAGACAGTTTTTTCTCTCTTCTCCCCGCGGCAGTTAGTCACGTGACATATGAGAATCATTGGAAGTCGACCACTGAGAGAATTTTTTTTTTGAACAATTATCCCGGTTGCCGGGAGAATCGACACTGCGTTTGAGATGAGTATACAATGAACAAGAGAGCGCCACGTCGGTATAATCCTCTAGCTCTTCTAAAAAAACTGGTTTCTGCTCGGCACTGGGAATCAAACCCGGTACGTGCACTGCATTGGAAACGGACGCTCAACCATGCAGCCCCCAGTACGGTCGCAATTTATTTTTAAAAAAAGATTAAATTAAGAACGATGGTGAATTTACATTTATGCGTACGTAAAAAAAGATCAGCGCCACCTGATCTATATCAATCAGGAGACTTGGAATACATCGTACGTCACACTGTTACCTTACAACGCAAAAAACCCGCAATGTAGCTTCGTGGGACTCTCACTCGAAAGCTTAACTGACACCATCAATGTGTCTCCACTCACCTGTGGCGTTCTGTTCGGAGGTGACCACAATTTCTTGGCGGCTGCAAAGAGGCGCAGAGTCAACGGCGATGCACTCCCGCTTTCACCTGGAGCCATCTTCTTCTGCGTCATCTTTTCGTCGCGAGCAACAAGCTGCGCACGAACCTGATGACCTCGTCATTGCCTCTAAGTATAGATTTCCACCACATGGCAACAGTGTAGGGAATCAAAATTCAGGAGTCCTTCGCCCATCGGAGAAATGGGGGAGGGGGGGAGCAAACCTTTTGCTCAAGACCTACGCCGCAGTGGCATAGCGTCTATGGTGCTCGTATGCTGACTGGAACATCCCTGGTTCGATCCTCGTGTCGGCGGTGGTATTTCGATGAAGGTGAAACGCAAGGAGCCCGTGTATATACTGTGCCATTTTCCTCTCTTGCGTCGCCTTCTCACTAAGGTATACGCTGCCATGTTGGGAAGAACCGTCAGCACAGCATCCCGTTCCATCGATAATGTGCATGTAGCCTCTGAGCACATGGATGCACGATTCTTCAATACTGAGACGTTTAAGTTTATAATCCATTAGATGTCCAGCTCTCTATCGACTATTGTAAAATGTAAAGTGAAGAAGCTTTAATTATTGTACTATAGTAGTTCTGCATCCTAATATAAATGAAGTTATAGCCTTCATGCGCGGTGTATCCCTTCATTGTCGGAATCTTTTGTTCCCATATGGATAGGCGTGTTTCTATATATATATATATATATATATATATATATATATATATATATATATATATATATATATATATATATATATATATATATATATATATATACACGGTGAAGTTTATCTGTTTATCTTCCGTATACACCAGAGCAGAGTGAGCTCGGTGCTTGCCGCCATACTGAAAAGTGCGTGGCGTCATCTGTTGGAAGCGCAGCGAAGCAACACCCTCAGCTGCCACGCGAGCGGACGCTCTGCAAATAAAACGAGTAACTTCAGAACCCGAGTCCGTCTGCAAGCATGTTTCGCGCTGTTCCTTTGCTGGAATTTTGTGCTAATTTTGTGTGAAACGTCGAGGAGACCTTCCTCGACAGTCCGGAATGTCTGCAGCGTGTGCATTGCAGACCGCGGAAGCAACTTCGTACGCACTATCCGACTGAAAGAAACGCGAACAGCGGAAAGCGTTAACTGCGGCGTGCCCTGGCTTTGACAGGCAGAATTTGTGCTTTAAGCAGGCGTCAACGTAGCGCTAGAATCTGGCTCCAACTTGCGTTCATGCTCCGCATGTGTATCAGTTGCCAGTCCTGCCGGGCACTCGGAACACACACGCGGTGCAAAACTGCCAGCCAGAACAAGATTTTAAAATGATACGGTGACGCCAGCCGAAAGCACACGTAGATTCGCCTAGGGACAGTCAAGGCATGTTGCAGTCGGACCGAGTCGAAAGCCATGATTTCCGCGCCGCTCACGTCTATATATTTACATCGCGATAGTAGGCCGTTACAGTTGCACTAAACATGCGCGGTGCGTGCATCCACGCGTGAGTCGTAATACGTACATCCTATCAATGACATGCGGCCTGCGAAAGAGAACGGCAATAGTTTTGTACCGCATACTACAGGCATACTGCACGCAAGTCACTGCTGTAAAATGGTACAGCTGGAGCCGCGCTTGAATAAACGCAATAAGTATGCTTACTCGTACCCTTTACTGGGCTCGTAGTTTTCCCTCTCGATTGCGATTATATCCTAAGGCGGTTGAGCTCGGCGCTTTTTGTTGCGGACGAACGTCTGTGCAATCGGAAAACCCCGCACCGGCATGATTCCCGCGATACGCTGTGAACTTCACAGGCAGGGCTCGGCTCTCTCTCTCTTCCTCTTGCGCTGGTTGTCGCATCAGATTATAAAGCGGCGCAGCATAAACAGGCGCGCTTTCGCTTTTTAAACTCCCAGAGCCACTGCTTGCCATGCTAGCGAGGAGCGCCTTGGCAGTTGCAAACTAATTATGGCGTCTCTGGGAGCGAGGGTATACCGCCGAAGGCACCTGGGTGCGAGATAGGCGTGCTCTCGTCAATAGGAACAGTCACAACGGAACTGTATTTTGACAGTTTCGGCCAGGGTCTGGCGTTCATCAGGAATAAGGCCAGATTCCGGCCGAAACTGTAGAAATACACTTCCGTTGTGACTGTTCTTACGTAGGAGAGAGAGAGATACGCTAACTTCTGTATTCAGTAACATACAATATTACACGTTTTGGCTAAAGGAGAAAGAAAGCAAGGAGAGGAAGGATATGAAAGGTCCACTGTAGACGATCGCCCGGTTTGCTACCCGACGTTAGGGGTAAGGGAATGGAAAGATGGAGAGAGTGAGCACTACACGCGCACGGAACATTCGACATTCGGGCCAGCGTTCACAAACTGCATTAGTGCACGAATGGCTTTTATATGTCATCCATGGAGTGACAGACGTGCCGGGTCGAAGGCAAATTGAGATAGTCCCTTCAGACCAGCACGTGTAAAGAGTTTGTGATGAGACGAACGTAATACGGTGGTGTGGTCGAAGTCGAGGGATCTCCTTGGCATTTTTTGAAAACAGCGGAGCAGAGCAGCTTGTCTATTTCGGCTTCTTCGGTAGGAAGTCTTCCGGGTTCGGTACAGCCCGAGAACAGGCTTCATGTGCATTAGCATCTGGAAGAGAAAGAAAGGCTTTAGCAGAATACAGTGGGGCAGATGTACAGCTTGCACTAGTCCCTTTATCATTGAGTAATTGATTTGTGTCGGCTTTTTGGCGCTCGACTAGGCTGTTTCAGAGAACAACAGTCAAGCACGACGTCGATATAACGAACTTTAACATTCCACTTGTCACAACTTCATGCACACAAAACACCACGTGTTTTAAACCTCGATATAACGAAGCGTCTTATCGGTGGTTTAAATCGCCGGTAACATGCTACGAAATCTCAAGCAAAGGCAAAGTTGGCTGTTGAAACACCAGAGCAGAGGGCGGCCATATCAGCACGTTACAGAGAGAAGTTTACCAAGCGTGAGAGAATGCCGATATCCAACCTATACTGCAGCTGCCGTCTGTGTGCATAGTTTTTTTTTTTTGTGTGTGAAACCAAGCCAAACGTATACTTTTTGCTCGTGATAACTTGGTTTACAATAGCTAACTATCAGCCGATTTTCGCTAAGTTTTGGTAGCCCAACAGTGCAGCTACGTGAGCGACTACCCATATAGTGTCCGCGAACCTTGTGATCTTCTCCTGAACACGTATCGCAGCCAATGCAGAATGCACGGTTTGAAAAAAAAAAAATATGCCATGAATCTACACGTTCCTCGCGCAGGCCGGATCTATACAGGAAGCCATAAATCAGCAAGAGGCCCTTGTTGTTGTATTTTTTAACGATATTTGACACCACAAGCAGATACTTACTGGTGCAACTTTTCGTGCAAGCTTCACAGGATGGGAAGCTGTTAGCGCCGACGGAACAGTTAGCGCTCAGAATGCGAGTACAGAGGCCAGCAGCGAAATTGAAGTACCATGTGTTTCTGGACCCCTTGTGGCATGGTCCTTGCTTTGGCACCAAGCTGCAGGCAAGTTTTCGCCTCTCTGGGGCTGCAAACACGATTATGTCAGTGCTAACGTTGTTGCAAGAGGTCAGTCATGTTATGCGTCTATAGGAGCGTCGGACAAAGTTATCGAAATTTTTGAACGTAAGTCTATTAAAAACTGGTTGTTTGGCCAGTTGGTAATGCGTCATATTGTGAGTTAATTTACTGCAACTTAGGAATCTCTATGAAAACACCCCCCCCCCCCCTTTCACGTTAGCTTCCACTCAAAACACACACAACACAGCGCTAGCTGTGTGTGTTTTCTTGAATGGAAGCGCAGTGTGAATGTGTGAGTGTTTTGAGAGATTACCAAGTTAGCGCTAAATTTACTCACAATATTACTTAACGTAAGGTTTCTCAGGAAAAGGAATTATTCTTAATTAAAAAGACATCTCTCAGGCTCGACAGACGTGCATAAATGATGAAAATCACGCTAATCTGTGGTTAATTAACTAATATCGTGCTTATCAGTTTTTCAATTAACGCTCGGTACATATACAGCGATTCACGAACTGTAGCCATTGTTTCCTCAATGCATGCACACTATAGGATAAAATCTCAGGGTTGCGCGGATTTCGGGAGATGGGTTGGTCAGTTGCGGATTTCAATCCGGTGGTCACTTGAGCGCCGATCGCAAGCATCGGTTCGAGACCAAGGAAAAGGAAAGAAGCAGGGGAAGGCAGAGAATTAGACGGAGTGAAGAAATTTTATTGATCATTCGATCAATTCATTGTAGAAAGTCAGAGCTCTTTTCTATCCTTGTCTTTTCGCTTTTGTAGTTACGCTGTAACTACTAGGTTGCACCGTTCGTACATTAGATTTGGAGTTACTGTATATGCTTCCTTTACCTAAAGGTAGCATATGGAGTAACTCTAATTCAGTTATGTCCTATCAACTTTCCCACGTTTCCACGCTGCACACCGACGGCTGTGGACAACTATACGGCGCAAAACTCGGCTGTTGCTGCGAGTTCACAGCAGCTTACGCAATAAGCGACAACAAGTGCATCAACTCCCTTGTACTTACGTAGGCACACTTTCTGGCACATTCTTTCCGATGCAAAGTGGTTAGTCGCTCCGCCACATCTTCCGGAGAGGTACATTTTACACGTTTGCAACGCTAAGTCGAAGAACCAAAATCGCGCATTTCGCCGGCAGGGGGCTCGGAAGTTCGTGGGTATTTTGCTGCACCTTGCCCCTTTCTTTCCTCTAGCGGCTGAAACAAACGAAAATACGTATCTTTAAAAGACACTTGTTTGTAGGATTTCCCAAGACGCCCGGTGAATTTAGTGGCTGACGGGTCTTCGATGTCCTCTCTTCCGACCGCTCACCGATCGGGGCCCCGTCTGCGAACTGCTCTCACTGTCTCCACTTTTTTTTTTTTTACTCTTATCTTAATTTATTTTACTCCCTCCTTATCACTTCTCTTGCGAACCACTACTGAGGTGTCGCACTTTCCCGCAGACAGTTGCGGGGTTAACTTTGCACTTTTTTAGCCTAATTTAAAATCACTTTCCCCCTCTCCCTGCACACACGCTAGTGCGCAAGAGGAGCATGATCATTGATGGTAGAGCAGACTACAATGAATCTGCCATACCAACAGACTACCGTCATACCAGTAAACTACCATCATGCTACCATACTAACAAGCCCAAATCACCTCCCTCATCGCATGAGGAGCTTCTGTGAACTGATGTATAACGAACCAAGCATTCACATTCTTGCAGCTTGTAGTGCTTACAGGGGCTAATTAATATCTAATGAAGCGCGTTTGCCCCTCTGAGGCTAACAGGATGCGACGGTGTAGCCATCACTCTTGACGTGTGGAAGCACCGGGAAGTCTCTATATTGCGTCGACAAATCGAACACGGGATGTCGCTGTGGGCAACGTTTCGACCACGGAAGCTGTGTCCATGGGACATTCATCTGCCCTTCTTACAAAATTTTTATGTTATTCTTATGTCGGCTTAATGCTGGTGACTTGTTAATCGTGGTTGCAGTGGTAACCCCACTTATTTTACAAAAATTACATATGTACTCTAACGATGCAGGTGTCACGTCGGGTTGGCGTCAATTGCAGTTAGGCAACATCCTCTGAAGTACTTGGTCTACAAAGAACTATCCAGGCATCCAGGCCTACCATCCTTGCCAGCACAAGTGCTACATTTCAGCCTACTGCTTCCGATGTTGGTACTAACCATGCTCCTCTTGGAATCGTTCATCATCATCAGCCTGACTACATCCACTGCAGGACAAAGGCCTCTCTCATGTTCCGCCAGTCAACTCAGTCCTGTGCTTGCTGCTGCCTATTTATACCTACAAACATCTTAATCTTATCTGCCCACCTACTTTTCTGTCTCCCCCTAACCCACTTGCCTTCTCTGGGAATCCAGTCAGTTACCCTTAATGACCAGCGGTTATCGTGCCTACGTACTACAATGCCCGGCCTCTTTTTAATATCAACTATAATATCCTTAACCCCTGTTTCTTCCCTGATCCACGCTGCTTTCTTTTTGTCTCTCAAGGTTACACCTATCATTTTTCTTTCCATCGCTCAATGCGTCGTGCTCAATTTAAACTGGGCCCTCTTTGTAAGTCTCCTGGTTCCTGCTATGTAGGTACCGTATATACTCGTGTAAGGGCCGCCCTCGTGTAAGGGCCGCACCCCAACTTTGAAAGCGGATATTTCGAAAAAAAAAAAAACAAAAGTTCAAAATGTCCCGCCAGAAAAGTGTAGTTAGTTCATTTACAGCCAGATGGCGCTGCACGCTTTTCCGCTTTTATTCTACTTCCGCCGACGCGCCGACCACGCTGTTGACAGCGCGCCGCCATATTTGCCTTGTGCGGCCTCTTTGTTGGCATCGTTCCTAGCATCGTGTCGATACGTTGGCAGCGCGACTTCAGATCGGTGTCGTCGGTGTCACTTTGTTGGTTGTAGTGAACCCTGCAGAAGCCAGCGCACGTGACGGACGATGGGCCGGCATCTGAGATCATTCACTGCAGCATTTAAGCTGCAAGTGATTGACTATGCCGAGGAGCACGGGAAGCGGGAAGCTGGACGAAAGTACGACGTCGATGAGAAGCGCGTGCGTTACTGGATGAATCAGAAAGATGCCCTCGCCGCTACTAACAGGAGCCGAAAGGCGTTTCGCGGGAAAAAGTGCAAGTACCCGCAACTCGAAAGCGAGCTCGTCAACTACGTCGTCGACACACGAAGGGACGGCTACGCCGTATCGACTGACATGATACGCGTCAAAGCCCTCAGCATCGCTCGCCACATGGAAATACCCCCGGCACAATTCAAGGCAAGTCGGGGCTGGGCTACGCGGTTTATGAACCGTAACCAGCTTTCTATTCGGCGCCGAACGACGATTTGCCAAAAACTGCCGCGCGAGTACGAAGACCACGTCATTAAGTTTCATCGCTTCGTGAATGCTCTCAGGAGGGAGCATGAATACGACCTGTCCCAAATTGGGAATGCGGACCAGACACCTGTGTGGTTCGATGCACCGGAAAGCACCACAGTGGATTTAAAAGGTGCGAAAAGTGTGTCTGTGCGCACGACTGGTGCAGAACGCCAAAGGTGCACTGTGATGTTGTGCATCACGGCAGACGGCAGGAGGCTTCCGCCGTACGTCGTATTTAAAAGGAAGACTCTCCCAAAAGAGAAGTTCCCTCAGGGAATCGTCGTACGTGCGCAAGAGAAGGGCTGGATGTCCGAGGAACTGGTCGTTGACTGGATTAAGACCGTCTGGGCAAACAGACCTGGAGGGCTGTTACAACGGAAAGCCCTCCTTGTTTTGGACAGCTTTAGGGGCCACTTGACCGACCGCGTCAAGAACCGAGTTGCCGCAACTCGTACGGACTTGGCCGTCATTCCCGGTGGCCTGACGAGTGTGCTGCAGCCGCTCGACGTATGCGTCAACAGACCATTCAAAGTGGAATTTCGCCGATGTTACTCTGAATGGATGGCTGGAGGCGTCCACGAGAAGACCCCTACAGGACGGCTGAAGCGGGCGTCGCTCCAACAGGTGTGTGAATGGATTTTGAATGCGTGGCGTGCCATGTCAGTAGAAGTAGTTGCTAAAAGCTTCAAGGTAACGGGAATTTCGAACTCCATGAACGGCACCGAAGATGACCGTCTCTGGGAAGACGCGGACGCCGAGGCGAGCTCCTCCGAGAACGAGGACAGCGAAATGGAATCCGAATAAAAACATTTCTGGCATGTCATTTGTGACTCTTGCACTCTGCTACTGTTGCATAAACAGTACAGACCTTTGGCCTGTACTGCCTGTACTAAATCGGCCTGATTCGTGTAAGGGCCGCACCTAGCAAAATTTTCGAAAAAAAAGTGCGGCCCTTACACGAGTATATACGGTAAGTATCGTTATAAAACACGTGCAACTGTTCAACATACAAGTCTGTGCGTACAGCATTTGTACATATGTCAAGGGTCATTTTGTAATATTTAGCTCGACATACAAATATAACACAGTAATCCGCATGCTTCGCAGGACATCGATTTCGATGGGACCTGCACTTTCTTTCTCTTTTTTGTCATATAGCACCAATGTTCTCTAATAAAGTAAGCGTACAGTATTATTATAGGTAATAACGTCCGTCCCCAGAACGCTGTTTTCTGCCTGAATCAGCATGGCGTCTTTCATGTAATTCGCCTTCGTCAGCAACTATACAGCCGGAAATTAGGGTTAGGAATTCAGCTCTTTGCAAGTCGAAATTCTTCCGAAATGTGCGATTCCGACATCAGCTTTACGCGTTGTATAGCAGATAGCTTTTATTCCGTGATAAATGCGAAACATTTCGATGAAGCAGCCATAGCAAGTGGACTGCTTCTCTTTATTTTTTTTTCTTTGAGCCTGCATAGCTCGAAGAATTCTCTGATATATCTCAAATACTCATAGTAAGTATAAGCCATATAGATGGCTTACTTTTTTTTCTGCAAGCTGGCTATTTTCTATACAGAGAAAGTCAAGCAAAAACAATATGAGCAGCTACAAAGGCTACAGTTGGTGTTGCATCTTGGTTAAACGCAATTCTAACCGTATACAGGAACAAACTGTACACACCAGAAACACAGAGCACAGACTAACAACTGCACTCTGTTTGTCATGTGTCCAGTCCATCTCTGTACGGTTAAAACACCTTTACCCAAGAAGCAGAGAATTATTTTGGGGTCACCTGCTGCTTGTATACAGTGCTGTTTGTAGAAGACCAAAAGGGCATGACAGCAGAAACTTGTACAGAGAGTATTTAGAACATAAATCAAAACCTTACCCACTTGGTAAACCCAAATTTCGTTTTACAGTAAGAGATAACGTACGTTTGCACTCATCAACAACCACAAAAGAAATTGCAACGTACCGTAAACATAGAGCACACAGGCGAGCACAACGAGACAACACGCTCTAAGTCTCATACTAAAGGTAATGCTTCGAGCAGCTGAAATTACAGCTTCCGCATTCTAAACTATTGACAATACGTGCTTCTATTGTCACGTCACGTGCCCCTATTGTATTGTAAGTTCGCTTTAGAACGGCATTTCACTGGTGTAATGTATTGTTCTCTTGTGATTCAGCGCGTGGAACAGAAGTTATATAAGTGATTAAGGTTCCACACCTGTTTGTTTCCAGAAGCCTGTATACGCCCGTGTTTGTTCACATGATAATATATGGCAGTGCAAACAAAGGACACGGACAAGAGAAGGCACATTCAAGACAACACAGCGCTACCTTTCAGCAACAGTTTATTACTCGCAGGTCCCGCTAGCATATGTACTCCACGACATCATACGTCACATGTGCATAGCTCTCACAACCATAAATTGTAACCTACGAGCATGCATCAACACATTACAACACTTTATTGCACGCGTTTTCTTTTTCCTAGTGCATAACCAAGAAACGTTTATTGTGAAGACATGTAATCAAGTTCTTTATTATTGCCATAGCAATTATATGGACACTCTAAGCTAGATTTTGCCGTCGACATCAACGTCACTCACCGTATATGTTTCCGTATTCATATATATGAAAACGCAAGAAAAAAATAATTCAGAAAAAGACTCTGGCGCGCGAAATCGAATGTGGGACCTTTGAAACGTGAGTGTGAAGCATTAACCACTCAGGAGCACATCGTTCAACATTCAAACGGCAAGTTATTTAGATCTACTACTTTCCGCTGGTGACTTGCATCTCGGGGAAGTGGGGGTGGGGAGAACAATGGTGTTTTCAGCATTACCAGCAAGATGGCCCAATGAGCAGCGGCCGCCATTCGGCTTCCCTTGTCTCGTCACGGCTGGTTGAGTGAGACACGTGCGTGGTGCTTTCTCGGGCAAAATGCCTGGGTGTTACGTGCAACAGTGCACGAACCACTCGCAATGGCTACAGGATGTTCAGATTCCCAAAAGATCCGAAAAGGCCACTCTTGGGGCTTGTAACGATCAAGCGCAAGAAGTGGCAACCCACGGACCGTTCGTGCTTGTGCAGCGTAATTTATGCCATTTCAGCATTTCGACAGTTATAACTTAAAGCGCTGTCTCACGGGCACTTTTAATCGTGATAAAGCTTGATGTGATTGACTCTCTTACACCAGCTGCCGAATGGCGCTAATCACTGTTGAGAAAGTTGATTCCGATCGGGCTTAATTGCGATCACCAGTGCACCGGGTGCAATACACATTCATCTGCATGCTGTGTACATGCGTATTTAGCTTTCATTCATTTTGGATCGCACAAAATGCGTTGTTCTCAATCGCTTCTTGTACACAAGCTGCAATTGTGCGAAGATGTGCGCCTACGTTGTGCGCTTACATTGTGCCTTCAACTATTTCTTTTAGTGGTAAAGCCTTTTACGCCGTGGGTAGTATGTCGCGTGTTGTTGTAGTCGTCGTAGTCATAGTAACCAGTTGCACTGCATGTCAATTAAAATGGTGTCACAGCATACTCATGGAGTGAATGATGATGAGTGGGGCGAAGCGTCCATCAGTCCGTCCGTCCCTACATTCGTCCGCGCGTCGGTCCGTCTGTGCGTCCATCCGTGCACCCTTTCCTAGTGCCTACGACATGAAATGTGCTTTAAAGCTTGTATGTATAAGCCAGTTTTTGCACATGCCGGCGAACCGTAGTTATGAAAATGATAACTTACTGTATCTGGTTGACATGATTTCCCAAGGAAAAAATAGAGTGTCGTGGAGATGCTGAGGAGGAAATTGATGATGGGGAAAATCTTTTCATTGAAGCGTTGACTTCAATAGAATGCATGATTTTGCACCATATAGGTGGATTTCTTGTGTAAGAAATCTTGAAGAAAACGGATTGTGGGCAGTGTAGGGCTGCAATGAAGGGCTCGGCGAGCTATGAACATGCATATTTAACTGCACTGAAAGAGTATGTTCACGATGGCGAGAACTTGTGTTATCCGACCAGTGAGGTTATGAGCTCACTCATATATTGGGAAGAGGACTTGAAAGGAATCACATCCTAAGAAGACAACCTGTTTACCTTGATGTCTCCTCTCAAAGCTGTAACTGAATATTCAATCAAAAGGGCGAAGTGCAGCGTGCAGGCATGCAAGCAATAGAAGGGTTCTCTCGAAAAAATGTTAATATCAAGTTATGCACGAGTAAAGCTGCGCGTTCACCTGCGCCAGCTCGAAACAACGAGAACCAGTGGAAGTGGAAGCAAGACATGTGCTGCTGTTAACTTGCAGTGAGTTATAACCCTTGTTTTTAAAGTGTAATAAGGTTATTGTCCCAACAAAGCTATGGCATCCGAAATTGCTGTATAATAAATGCAATTTGCTTGCTCATTGTTGTAAAGCCGCGTGGTCACTTCATTTTAACGATATCAATGAATGCTTTAAAAATTGCTACTTTACCATATATTCCTATGAAAAGCACGTTAAACCTGGTTAGACAGTCAATGTCTACGTGCGAGCCATGATTTATTGCCATAAAAGCCACATGTCAATCACCAAACCGTATGATATGTTTTCAACAATTTTTTGCCAATCTGCTGTTTGCAGTAAAGTATAAGAAATGAAAACAACGACAATATACTGTGCATAGCAGGGTGTGGTCTGTAAATGAGATAGCTATTGAATAATTCAAAAACAATATATAAAAATATGGTATGCAGTCATAGCTTTAGGGGAAAACCTTCTAAAGCCGTAGGTTTGTCCTTGCATGCCTGTGACCGGTTTGTAACCACCTAGCTGTATGACTCACTTAGCATATGGCGCTAGTGCAAGTGACAGACAGACAGACTGAAGCATGAACAGACGGACGGATGTATGCTTAGCCCCACTCATCATCGATGATGATGAGTGGAACGAAGCGTTTGTCCGTCTGTGCTATGCTGTGCTCCGTGGGTATGGTGGACGGACGGACGTATGAATGGACATACGGATGGACAAACGCATGAACGACAGAAGCACGGACGGAAGCACGGATAAACGCTCCGCCCCACACATCATTATTCACTCCGTGGATATGCTATGATTTTATCCTTTCTCTCGAAAGCACATATGTTTTGTTTTTTTTTTTTCAGCCAGCTGGCATGGCAAACTGTTTTTACACTTTTGTGGAATGCACACAACACGCAGACACATTGAAAGGTCATGCGACTTAGGTGCGGGTGTTTCACATCTTTAACCTATATAAATAATTAGCAACTAGTCCATAGAGACGCTAATTGAAGGTGTTAACGGGGCTTGCGTCGACGGTATTTTTCAGCTGCGAGCAGCTCCAGCTGCTAATGTCACTTTAAAGATGAAGACTAGAGACTAGACATCTAAGATCTTCACACCACCAATGAAAAAACTTTGTATTTCTCTCATATTGTTTGAGTACCACACGTTTTGACGTAATAAACTCTGTATGCAGCCGCCCAACACTCGCTGGCTGGCCGTCGTGGCTATAGACGGCTTACGGAGAGGGCATCGTAATGGCGGACTCCGTAGCAGATGACGCGGTTGTCTTCACCCTCCAAAGTGCGGAGAGAGCGTGCGCATCGAGGAACCTTAGCGTTGCAACATCGTCACGACGCGGCGGCGCGTGCTTTCATCTCCCGCACGTATTTTGCCCCGTGAGAGGGAGGGGATAGACGCTCGCTTGTGCACCCTTATTTCGCAGTGGGGAAGATTGCACATCTTGGCTGGTCTTGGGTTTTCACCAGAATGATTCTGTTGTAGTTACCAGGCGCACAAAAATCACTGCAATCCTTGCGCAGTCTCCGTTTGCAAAAAGAGTGCACTTTTCAGACACAGCGAAGTAACAACTGGACGCTCATTCGCATTCATGTGTACCTGTGAGTACGTTTCGTGCGTCATTTGTGCATGAGAAACGCTGGGCACGTCTTGATCTGCTTGCCATTATGTGCATGAGCTTCCAATTTGTTGCTATCGCACTCATTGCTTCACCTTTTTTTTACCGACATCACTGATGGACTGCTCACACAAGCATGAGCAGTATGTGAAAGCAAAAAGGGCAAGCTGCCATTCCTGTCATTAGCTGCATGTTCACATTCCGTAGTGCTTGTGCAGATTTCTTCTATCGTATACGTTGCAAAACTTCGATAGGCCCCATGTATTAACATCCGGATGCACCATTGGTGAAAATATTCAAAAGGTCTACTTATTGTGGCGCCATCTAAAAACAGGAAAACATGATATTAAATGGCACTAGTGTATGTTTTGGTGCTCAAGCCCTTGAGTGACACTGCTCCGATCAAATGAACAGTGTGTTTACGCCTGCACCTACCATTTTCCAATTGTTACTGCTGCCGTATAACTTTTTGACCTTTCATAAGATTATATATTGAAAAATTTGGCATCAAACTACAAATTACAATTGCTTTTAATTGTCACAGTTTCACTCTGTAATGTTGCATTTGTCACACTAATTGTGCAAATTTGTCCCATCGCAGTTTTCTTATTGGCATTAGCCAAGAATCTTTTTCTGGAGCATGACCGAGTTCCTACAAAGGTATTTCGCAATTGAAATTCGTTGCGAAGAGTTCAGATATACTACCTTGGTGACTGACAACTAACAGACATTACTTGTCTGGAAAGTTCGGTTTTGTTTCACAATGGCTGGAGGTACATTTCTTCTGACACAAAGCTTTTTTTTCTTTTCTTTCCAACAGCATAGCTGTCCGCCAAACATTTACGTCCAAAATGCGCTGGTCGACACCCATGACTTGAACTTTCCTTGGGTTGCATTCTTCACAGGTAGGTGAGCACAACTACGCACATCTCTCATAGTTTCATCCCCGATAAATTCTGCTGCGGCACAGCAGCACTTTCAGGTGTTGTTATAACGCAATAGCGTTAAAGGGACGTGTTTGCCAGACTGCCCGATGACTAGATTCGTCGTTGAGTCTTCGCACATTCATGAGGCTTCACGACGTTACTATGGACTCTGAATCCAATTGATTGATTCATATGTGGGGTTTAACGTCCCAAAACTACTATATGATTATGAGAGACGCCGTAGTGGAGGGCTCCGGAAAGTTTGACCACCTGGGGTTCTTTAACGTGCACCCAAATCTGAGCACACGGGCCTACAACTTTTCCGCCTCCATCGGAAATGCAGCCGCCGCAGCCGGGATTCGAACCCGCGCCCTGCGGACACTCTGAATCCAATAAAGCTGACAGTGTGTGAGACAGAAGTTCTGAGTCAGTATTTCTCAAAAAGTGCATTGCGTTACTTTTGCTTTTCAGTTGCCTTTGCTTCACTCTGACTTTTGTTTTGTAAATAGGTAACAAAAGCAGTACATCCAAGTCGACCACTGGATTTCTGGATGTCCCTAGCAAAGGTGGAAAAACTGATTTCAAGGTTTCCACCGATCCGATGTTCTATAGACTGAGCTAGCATGCGATCAGCTCCTTTAACGCGCAATTCTGCTACATCATGGATGCAAAAAAATTGTGGCAGAATTACTTAAACGTGAGTAGAATGAAGAGCACACATTCGCAATATCTTGAGTTAGCAAATGTGCTGGCAGTGGATGCTGTGAAGACTAAATGGGCAGGCTGCCGTTCCTGGTCTTCGCTTTAGGTTCACATTTTGTAGTGCTTCCTCAGATTTCTTCAATCACATAAGTTGCACAACTCCTGATAAGCTATATGTATAAAAACCCGGACACACCCCTGGTTCAAACTGAAGGGGTCTACTTATTTTTATGCCACCTATAGGCGTTGAACGCAAGCTATTAAATGGCACTTGTGTGTATTTTGGTGCTGAAGCCTTTTAGCGATACTGCATTGATAAAATGAGCAGCTTGTTTAAGCTCCACGTTACATTTTGCAGTCGTTGCTGCTGCCATAAAACTCTGACATGTCTTGAAATCATTTATTGAAGAATTTGGCATCCTGCAAATGTAAACTTCAAATTATAATTGCCTTTAATTGTCACAGTTTCACTCTGTGATATCACTCTGTGTGTTGCACAAATTGTGCAGAACTGCCACATTATGGTGTTCCTATTGGCATGAGCTAAGTATATTTTTGGAGCATGGCAGGGTTTCTTTATATGTAAGTATTTTTAAATCAAAATTCAATGCAAAGTGTAGTTATATCTTGGTGACTGACAGACAACAGATGTTACTTGTTTAGAAAGCTTGGTCTTGTCTTGCAGTGATTGGAAATTTGTTTTAGCTGTAACAAAGTTTTTTTTTCTTTTCTTTCATACAGCATAGCTGCTCACCGAGCATTTACATCCGAAAGTTTTTTTTCTTTTCTTTCATACAGCATAGCTGCTCACTGAGCATTTACATCCAAAATGTGTTGACACCATTGTAGTGTAGATGAGCTAAGACATCCCAGAATCCAATGGCTAGCCAAGTCAAGGACGAATTGGGAAAATAAAGAGTTCATTCCATTCAATATAACTTATGAGAATGTACGGAGATTAAAAGGGTTATGTTGCCTTGAGTGCAAATAGATTAAGCCAATAGATGCCATGTCTGAATAAGCAAGATTTGACTAATTTTTTGGCCAGAAGAATGCCAATTCGCTGAGATAAATTTTTGAACACAGAGGAGTCGTTTCGACCAGCAGACTTTTCTTCAATCCTGGAAATTGAAGGCAAGTTGGTTTGAGAAAACGTTGGCTCCAGCAACATGTTGGTGACTTTGTTGTATCATGGCAGCATTCTACAATCACTTTTTAGCTGTTCACTGTCAACATTGATGAGTAAAGGGATACTACTGTAATATGGCATCGGGTTAATTCCTGAAGCTTCTCAAGTTAGTAAAATTGATAATTAAGAAAAAAAGTTCCGAGGAAAGCTGGAAGGGATGAGAAATTCTTTGACACAAGGTGTTGTTGGAGTCAGGGCTTAGGCACACAAACTCTTCTCTTCAAAACTGTGAATACACAAGTCCAATGTCGACATATTGAACTGGTAAAAAATCAATGGTTCTGGCTCAAGTTAACAGTATTGGATACACATGATATCCCAGCATAAGTTTATTTAAGTCAAGGGCTAGGTGTGGTGACAACTAATGAATAGGTTCACTAAAGAGAGCGTAAGGCTTTTCTTGTGAATAGCTAAAATCACTGCAGCACTTGGTGAAGCAGGTATCAACCACACAGTTCTTTCTGCATGGCCTCCAAGATCTTCGCCAGCACCTCACCTCTGGTGTACGCCAGAAAACATGAACGCTGACGTGCGAGTGCCACTAGCAGACACCCAAGTCAAGCATCACAGTCACTTCCACCTTTAAAACGACAGCAATAAAGAGCTCATTTTGCAGAAATGCCGGTGTCAATGTCGTTGGTTGTGAATAAAAAATCATCATGTCCATGACCGAAAATCAAGACATATTCAAATAAAATGATCGAAATCTTACGGTCAGAGTGAGGATCGAACCCAGGCTGTTTGCGAGTAAAGCAGGTGTTCTGCCACGGAGCCCCGAGGTTTGTTTAAACTGCTTTGGAAACAAATGCTATACAGATGTCATGTCTCTTTCATGCATCATATATTGCTTAGCAGAAGCGTAGAATAGCTTCAGGCATAAAAATATGTGAATTGAGCAACAATGGGTGTTTCAAAGGCCCACAAACTACAAAGCGCTCAGACATATTTCATCACCAGCGGTAGGACCATGAACAAAGTGAACAGTCATGTAGGTTCACATATTGCCCTATGAATGCATAGTGGGCACTTGACTGTGCTTGCAATAGGCATTCATTGATACTTTGAAACGGCCGATGTTATGCACACAGTCATTCGTTTCCTTACGGCACGGTTTAGGCATGCACAGAGAACCACTTCAGGCTTGCAGTTCCGGGAGTGATGCACACGTGCTGATTAGACTATCGCGATCTATTTTAGAAAGCGAAGCTAAAGCGTCCTCTTATTTTTTCTATTTGCGCGAGGTATGAATCTGTAGGGTGTGTCGTTTCACCAATTATACAGAGAAACGTCAATTGTGTGCAGTCAGCAGAGCACGTACAAAAAGGCACACCAAGGTAATCGACACATCTCAGTCAATGCACGGTATTTGGCATGACCGAAAAAACGGAAATGTATATTTTTGACAAGTAAAAGCGCACGAGCTATGCTAACGACATAGCATTTCACTGTTTAGTAGCACTGCGAGTCGCCAGTGAGATAGAAGAGCGTACATAGGTAGTGAGATACAAGATACAAGAGTGAAAGTTTGGCCCAGTCCAAACTTTCAGTCTGTATTGTGCAACCTTTATTTCATTATATTCCTCGGTATGTTATGAATGATAGTTAAATGCATTGGTGATGAGGAGTGTATACAGTCACCGGCCAATGTTTTCTTGGAGACCGCAGCACTCGAAGCCATCAAAAAGGAAGAAGTTTTTTAGTGGCGGGTCCTTGCACGATGCCACCTGAAAGTGCACCATTTAAAAGCAAGATTATGCTAAGCACAACTTATCGCTACATTATCTACACAACGTCAAAGACTCGTCGCCATGGGCCAAACACTCTGAACAAGGACAACCAACACAACTGTGGAATAGTTACCAGTATGCCATCTAACTATTTCCTTCTTAGAGACAAATATGGTGTCACAGATCACAATGTCAGCAAAACTAAAAATGCCACAACGCCAACAGAATATATTCCGTACTACTACAGTCCACTCCACTAATAATGATGTTCAAGCGTCCAGTTAATCTGGTCGTTATAAATGGCGATTGTTATAAATGGGCTGACAAAAAAAAGAGAGATAAAAAAATTTCATTTGCATGCAGGTAAGGTAGTGACACTATGTACTACTTGTTTGCAGAAAAGGCGCAGTCTTTCAGTTGTTATAGCTCCACGCGAAACTGGCGCATATCTTTCTCAAGAGCATCTTGGCACTCGATGTAGCTGAGCGAAAGATCGTTCAAGAAAACAAGGAAACCTGAGGGACTGCGTCATCTGCTGGGCCTTCTGCGATAACAGTGCCTGGGTAGGCTGTTCAACCGCTTGGTCGAAGTCAGTGCATAGACCTGTTTGTGTCGCGCGCTGTATCCGGATGAAATACCTATATCCGATATCGCGTCACTGGATCATCGTAACAAGGGATTTGTTTTACCATAGAAGGTATACAAAGGTGGACAGTGCAATCACTGTTCATCGTTATATGCGATATATCGTAAGAAATGGTATCGTTATAAGTGAACTCGCCGGCAGTGTGCGGAAACGGAATGAAAAACAAAAGGAAGAAAAAAAACGGTATTTTTGACTGGAACAATAACGTAACCGAAACCATATCTATCATTTTGTTCCAGAGTGAAACCGAAATTTTTACAATCGTTTTTCGGTTCATGAAAAGACTTGGCTATCCGGTACTACCGAGGCCATGCAACGCGAGCCATTATGCAAATCTCAGAATACAGTAACAGCACGCATCCCAGGCAGAAATTCCAATGTAAACATGCACAGAAATTGTGCAAAAAACGAAAACAGCGGCATTTAGAGATGTTTACAGTAACCCAAGTCGGCTCTTGTGTGCCCATCACGCTGGCCAGCATGGAGCGGGCGTTCTCGGCGCTGAAGTTTGTGTTATCAGAACAGTGGTCACGCACATTGGAGTACACTCGATGACATGCTGATCACGAGACCACGCTCACTCCCTCAACACAATGCATTGAGCCAGCCCCAAAAAATTGTAATTCCCTTTTGATAAAATAAATACTGTAAATCAGAAGGGTACCAGTTCGGACTAGTTGGTAGGAATTTGCGATACATTTACACGCACTCATCCGAAGAACGTGAAAAAAAAAAGTGTTTTATCTCTGTACCACTGTTTTAAGAGGAACGCCCATCGTTAATTTAGCTTCAAATCTTGCACGCAAATAAAAACCATTACGAAATATTCTCCCTTCGTTCTTGAAAAGTGATGGGTCGAAACTAAAATCGAACTGAAAAACATTTTGTTTTGCCACCCTGCATACAACTTCCTTATATATAGCTAGCCTTGTCGATAGTGTGCATGACAAATTTTAAAATTTTTAACCCTTTTCCAGTCACTAACGTACTGAAAGATGTCTGCATTGCCATACTTCGATGTCAATGATATATCCAGAAATATTCCCTAATTTCTTTAAGAGGCAAGGTTTGTGGCCTTCACACACGCTAGATGTGAAAGAGCTCATGTTTCATGTCTTATTTCTTGTACAAGTTATAGCGTGCAGTGCACATTACGTGAACTAGACGAAACTTGCTCAAATTTAAAAAATTTTAGTCTCTTCTGTGCTCAAGCATTCCTCGCGAATCCAAAGATACAAGTGCAATGAAGATGACTCTGTCGTGACTGACATTAAGTTTCCAGCAGTTATGATAAACTGGCGCCCAAAGGAGGTGTGAGCGATGTGTGAACGAAGATTTGTGGCTTCTCCGATTCACTTAACACAAATCTCTCGCACAATCCAGTGAAAAATGCGTGCCCTAGAGGGAGAACCGCACGGAAATTTCAGATAATGCGAGAACCACGATGACGGCTTTGTCAGGGAAAGGACTCATTGTTTCCTCGGATATTCGCTCTAGCCAAATGCAAAGGAGGTACTTCCTCTACTACAATGACCGAAATGCACTGCGTGTAGTCAACTAACGACCCACCTTGATAATGTCCTGAGCCAGGACACCTCCAACAACGGCGCTTGTGGCGCACACTTCCTTGGAAATGGTGCTGGGGAAGCGAATGAAGCAAAGTGAGTGAGAAAAGAAACAGACGTTTGAGCGCATATTCTCAGAAAAAAAATTGTAAGCTAAGCCCGTGAAGGTCAATTATTTTTGCCAACTGCAAACCCCTCCCCCTCCCCAATTTGATTTCTTTTATTGCATATTTTAAAATCTTTGTAGCGCCTATTATTAAAGGGCCACTACGAAGCAATGCTTGCAATAATTTTCGAGCATAGTCAGAAAACGCTGCCGATCGCTGTTCGAGGCTCACGAGAACACGCAAGCCAAATATTATAGCCTAGCACCCATGGCCTGGAAATTACAACACATTCTCCAGTTCAGCTAAAAGTCGCTTTCTCTTCTCTCGACAAGTGATGACACAGGCTCGAAAACTATTGTGTCACAGGCCCAAGTATCACGCCATTGGCTGATTTGGGCACGGCATGCTTGGGAGGTTACTAAGGACACAACGTGTCCATGTGCACGCGCAATATTGCACTGAAAAGGCGCGCATTCAAAGAAAAAAAGCGCAAAAAGTGCTCAAAGCCGCCAAACCTATGTGGCTCATTTTCCTCTCTCGTGCCATTCATCCCTCCTTAGCTTCTAGTGCTTTCCTCAGGACGAAAGAATAGAGTATGCAATCGGAGCGTGCGGCAAATCTCTCTAACTGCACTCGTGAGACAATAAGTTTCTTTACTGAGTCCATTCCACGGCTACTTTGAAAAGTGTTGCAAGGCCCATTTAGAAAAAAAAAAGAAAAAAAATATTGCAAAATTTTTTAGTGACTATAAAAAAAAGCATGTATGTTCTGTAGGTAAAGAGGCATTGTTTATTCGTGAATAATGATGACAGAGTAGCTTATGTTAATATAGAAGAAGTATGTCTATCAAAATAAATACCTCACACTGGCTTCAAAAAACATGCATGCCGGATTGCCGGCCCCCTTTATAAGATTAATCAATCAATTAAACAACGTTATCTTCACCAAAAAAGCAAACATTTGCAGTGAAAAAAGCTGTTCAATGACAGCTTGACAAAGCCCCAGCCACCCATCGGCGATGAAATGAGAGGGTACAGCATTTGATCTCGGAGAATAAAAAAAAAAGATGCTGAACACTTCAAGTATGCGTTAGAAAGTACAATGCGCAAACGAATACAAATATGTATGCACGTATGATAGACATAGACACATATGCAAAGTATACGAATAATGAAAAAAAAAACGACTTGCAAAACACGTTTATGTTCCATTATTACAAAAAGCAAGTTTGAATAGTTATGTGAACAGCCCTCTCATTTTTTTGTGTGTGTGGAATAAAATATCTCTTCCTTGCATTTCGAAATAATTTAACGCTGTTAGGACGGTGCGTCGGATGCGTTGCGTTCCATAGTGCGTGCGCGAGAATGGAACGTGCCAAGATGGTTGATATCGGAAGTGATAAGTAACTTCGTTTTGTTTACTGTTCGCAAGTGGAAGAAATGTGTCTGATTTTCTGAGTGCTGCCTTTTTATAGCAGCAGAGCAATCTGGAAGTATAAAGATATGACATTTTAACAATTCGATACTGTTTGAAAAGAGGGGTGGTGTGTTCTGGATAGAGAGCATTTGAAATCATTCGAACCATTTTCTTTTGGAACACGCTCAGTTTTGACATGTTAAGGGCTGTAGTTTTACCCCACACCAGGAAGCAGTAACTTAGATAGGAATTAAAAAGTGCATCATAAAGTAACCTTTATAAAGACGAACTTGAAAATTTGTACTGCGCAGGTACTGCAATGATCCCCTGTAGCGTGCCTGTGTGCCATCTGCACCCTCATTACGGCCCATACTGTGCTTCTCCGATAAGCTTCGAGCTCTGCACTTCTCGTTTAATCAGCTGAATGCAAGAAAGCCACGTGGCCATTCGGCAGGATAATCGCCGTGGACAACTCTGTTTCCTCTGCAGTGAGACGTCCCCCGCTACGCCACCGGTTGCCAAAGAGAGGGAAGAACACTCAACCCTTTTTCTATTCGGTTCCCTCCTGGCTACGTGTCGCAATCACTTCCCACATACAGGGATTCGTGCTGGGGCCGGGAAGTAAGAGACGCTACGACCTGTTTCTGTTTACTGATTCATTTAATTTAATAGCAAGTGCAAATGGCACACACACATACTGTCCGTGAACGACATCTCTGTTACACGAAATTGTAACACGTCAGCAAATACTCGTGACACGCGAAACAGGATACATAAACGAAGTAACTGTGACAATACAAGGGTGCCTCAATACAGACTAAATATACGACGACACAAATGATAAAGTCATAAATTAATATAACCGTGCAATGTCTCAATATGCCGCACCCCTTCCAGCAAAGCTCGTTTAAGTAAGGGAGGTGAAGTTAGTCTTAAAGAATGTCCATGTAGTCGGGGCCTCGGAGTTGGCTGCTCGAATCGGGGTCGAAGGTTGGTTCTTGGCGTCGAGGTCTGATCTGTCTAATTCATCAGCGTCTTCATCGTCTTCGTCATCGTCGCCTACGTCGTGCCTCTCAGTGATTTCCATCTTAGCCCTCTTTCATAACACTCCATTCACTCGCCTCCTATCCCTAACTTTCATTTCTCATCGTACCGTGCTTGCCTCTCTACCATCTCGAGCTCATCGCATCGTATATCTCTGACCCCGACCCCTCGTATCGTCTCGTAGTCCCTTTTTGTAGGACCCGACTCCGCCCTACCGGGGCACCAAACCAATCGCCACTATCGACGCGGCATATTTTCTTGTCAGTCAGAGTGTATCATCTTCGACGGCCGCCCCCGCGGCCCGCACCAGTGGAAAACCCTCTCCCAAGCAAAGCCGAGCAAGAAACAATGTTCCAACTCAAGCCTCAGGGAGATAGACGGGTGAGCCGTCCGAAGACACTTTAATTACGGGCGAACAATTGTCCCGATGCTTCCGGTACTTGGTGAGCCGATGTCCAGACCAAGTCTCAACGTTTCCATGAAGCTCGGTGTCTCCCGCGAAATTCTCCGTAGCCGCCGCTTCTTCGTCATTCACCGCTGCGGGCGACCCTCCGCACAGAACGCAGTAATGAGCCCTGGAGCCACGGAGGCTGACGGAAAGTCATACTGGACCCGGCACAGGCGCTGCGGCAGCGTCACATTCCTCGAACCAACAAAAGGTGCTCTGCTGCTCCCCCATGCCACAAATCTGAAGGGTGCGCACGGATTATCTCCACCGTACACTGTCACACGGTCTGTAGACGACAAGGCGCCGCCCGATCCTCGTGTTTGCGCGGGGGAGGCAGTGAGAATAGTAGAAATAATCCTTCCTGGTACTCCACTCCGGAATGCCCATTCGTTACACTGAAGGTTTTCTTTTCCTTTTTTTTATGCGAGGGTTGAGAAACGAGCGTACACATCTTGAAAGGAGCGGGGTTCAGTCCGTGTTTGCGGGGACGTCACAGCAGGAACGGCTCATTGAAGGCGCCGGTGCTGCTTTTCCCGTTCGCCGTGGTGGGCCTTTAGTCTTCCCTGACCTTTCGGTGCGCCTATTATCGGGCAAGACCATCATTGCTAGACATTCCACTGACGCCACGACTGGTCACGTGTCTGCAACCGTGTTTAAAACACGACGCACTTCACTCGGGCGGCAATTGGTGGTGGCGGCTGTGTTACAGCCAGTACCTGATCGCATCCTCTCCGTGTTACAGGTTGGAACCCTACTGTTTTCACTTGTTGTTCTGCCGCTTCCACCACTGCCACTACTGCTGTATCAGTGTATTGTGCTAGTGTACCGTGTACTATCGTACTAAATTAATGCTACTGTATTGCCACTATGTCGAAAGAATTTTCAAGAAAAGGACGAGCGCAAAACAGAATTTAGAACGTTTAAAGAAACTATCGAAAGAAATATGTGCACAGAGGAACGCAAACTTCATGGGGAGCTGCAGGTAATGAAAAAAAGTTTCGATTTCCTTAATAAAAAGTCTTGAGGAATCCAATCGTCTGGTTGCAACTGTTGTTCCTGAAAACAAGGCTTTGGTAAAAGAAAATGTAGGACTTCATCAGAGAGTAAGCCTGCTTGAGAAGAATCTTGGTGAATGCCAGGAAAACCTGGTGAAAGCCGAACAGTATTCTAGAAACAGAAATTTGGAAATAAAGGGCGTGTTGCAAAGTCCCAATGAAAGCATTCCAGAACTTCTGAAGAGGTTAGGTGACGCTGTTAGAGAAGCTATCACAAGTGCTGATAGAGAGGTACGCCACCGAGTGAACACCATTGACAAAAAGAACACCAACATTATCGTACAATTTCAAAGGCGGAGCAAGCACGACCAAGTGCTGGAAAAAGCAAGAAAGAAACTATTGATTAACAATAATCTAGGTCTGTCATCAACAGGAGGAGCTCCCGAAGACCCACCAATTTACATTAATGAGCACCTCTGCCCACTTCTCAAGACACTTCTGGGAAAGACGACTGCACGCAAGCGCGAATGTGGTTAGAAATACGCATGGTCTATAAATGGATCCACTTACGCTCATCAAACTGACACATCACCTGTCCTGCTGGTTCAGAGTGAAAGTGATCTTGATAAGATCACCGCGTAATCATTCCGATCTGTTCTAAGCAGCAGTGATGCTTAGAACAGATCATTCCGATCTGTTCTAAGCATCACTGCTGTGTCTGAACGATGACGAACAGTGCAATTCTCCCAGCTCACATTGCACAAATTACAGCTGAAATAAAAACTAATAGATCGGTTAAACCTTTACACATCAATGCTAGACTAATCAGATTGAAAAGTGATGACATATTGACATTTATCTATTCTTGTAATACAGCATTTGATGTAGTTATATTTACCGAAACATGGTATGATGATGCAACTGAGCATTTTGTGTTACCCGGGTACAACCATTTATTTTTGAATCAAAACTAGAGGTGGCGGTGTGGCCTTGCAAACTAGTTTTTCTGGATTTCAGTTGGTTCATGACTACACAATTACCATGGGAAACGAGATTTTGTGCATTAGGAAAGACTTCCAAATGTTTGTGGTTGTTTATCAACCACCACATGATAAAATACGCGAATTTCTTAGTTTTTTCGACAAAATGCTCTCGCTTGCGAGCAACAATGCATATAGCCTAACTATAGGTGGGGATTTGAATATCGACATGTTAAAAGATTCAGTGCCTGCTTTTGGCTTGCTACTTACACTGCAATGTAATGGTTCCCGCAATGAAATCACAACGCAAAACCGTGTTACCACTGCATCTACATCTTTGCTTGACCTGTTCATCACAAACACTGTCGCTGAAAAAGTAATTTCCCACGTCATAGTTTCCGACTTCAGCGATCATTTGCCTATCATGCTAATACTTTCACAGCAATCAAAGCCTAAAAAACGAAATGAAAAGAAACACATACACTAAAAGTTTTAAGTGAAGACTTTTGCTCATTGATAGGAGTGAGGTAATGACTTTTACTCATGTAAATAATGCGTACGATAAGTTTTTAGACATATTTAAGCAGTGTTACTACGCTTCCTTTCCAGTTAAAGCCTATCGCGGGTGCAAGAAGGCTTGCAAACCATGGATCACCAGAGACTTGCTTAAAATAATCAATGAGAAAAACGGGATGTTTTATGCATTCCATATGACACGCAACAGTGAAATGCTGCATTAATTTAGAAGTTTTAGAAAAAAATTTAACAATGTCATTTCGAAAGCAAAGGAAGAATATTTTAGAACAATTTTTTATATGGACTGCCTACAAAAGAGTGGCGTGGTCTGGAAAAAATTTTATAATCTCTTGAATAGAAAGACAGTATCAGACACCGTTGACTGTATGGTGGTTGATAATGTGACACTAAGTGGGAAAACACTTGCGAACAGTTTTCAATGACTTTTTCGTAGAGATAGGAAGCACTGGTACTTCCCCGGTTACCTCCGTAGATGTTCCAAGGGTACCACAGTCTTTCTTTTTTCAGCCTACGTTTTCTGAGGTGATTACTCTTTTTTCCGGCTTTCGAAACAGCCGTAGCCCTGATGCAGACGGATTAGTAATTAAACCTGTTAAGTATGTACTAGATTTAATCGCTCCTGTCATTGCACACGTACTTAACAAGGCTATTTCAAGCGGCAGTTTTCCAAGTAGCATGCAAATTGCTAGAGTCACAATAATTCATAAAGGCAAAGACGTAGTTTCTCGAACTACCGTCCTGTCTCAATATTGCCAGTGTTTTCGGGAGGCCTTGAGAAAGTTATTAATACTCGCATTGAGAGCTTTAGTAGAAGATTCACTCTCTTAACTACCTATCAGTTCGGATTTAGAAAAAATCGCTCCTCAGAGAATGCACTCTTGCTTCAAAAAAAAGCTCATATTAGAAAACATAGAATATAAAACATTGACAATTGGGCTGTATCTCGATTTTAGCAAAGCCTTTAACCGTGTCAATCATGACATTTTCTTACAGAAAATGGAATGCTATAGATTTCGGGGAGTCGCATCACAACCTCTTTGCTTTTATCTACACGATAGACTTCAATTTACCGAATTAGGCACTCACAAATCACATCCGAGGCGCATCTCTTGCGGAGTACCACAAGAGAGCATTTGAGGGACAATACTTTTCCTCTTTTATATAAATGATATCATAAAATTCAACACCACTTGTCAGTTCATCATTTACGCTGATGATTGCACCATATTATTTAAAGGGCCAGGAACTCTGTAGTATTCAAGCTGAAGCAAGCACGTTCTGCGCGAAGCTGAATGACTGGTGCACGACGAACAGCCTTGTATTAAATGAAGCCAAAACTAAGTGTGTTGTACATCGTGCTCGCCGAACGCTGGCTGCAGTACTTGAGGAGCTTGTCCTAGGTACGTTCACTGTTCGCATTGAAAAATGCATTAACATAATTGGCGTCATCTTCCATGAGCACGTCATGGAATGACCAAGTAAATGCTGTTACAGTGAAAATGGCTAAGTGCGTAGGACTAATCAACCGCCATCGACACACACTACCACCTACAGTAAAAAGGTTACTTTATGACGCACCTTTATAAGAAGAGTCGGACTCTTCATGAGTACGTGTAATGAGTATGTAAATGAGTATGCATAATGGCATTACTTCCACGTGATGTGTAAATGTACAGAGAGCAAAGTCTGACTGGAGAACACTGCAACTGTTGTGGTCTCCCACTGACCGGGTGACGCGGTGCAACCTGTTCAAACTGGCAGAGAAGAAGACGACTCACTTGAAGAGACTCTCAGGTATGCGTTCCTTGTCGATGGCCAGGTCTGCTGCCACTTCGCTCCTCAGTTCCACTAGCTTTGCCTTGTCCGACTCGCAAGGATCGACATGGTGCTTGTCGTAGAAACGCAGTAGAACTATGGAGAAGAAGAAAAAATCACCGCCCAAGTCCTCCGTGCAGTCCTCCGTACGCGTACACTGTCTCGAGTAAAAGCGTACCAGGCCTGTGCCAAATGTTTGCAAGTGGCAATGACGTGCGAGCCACGGAAAATTACTCAACGGTGCACACCCCTGCAACGTCTGCTCAAGCGATCAATGAAAAACCTGTCGCACGCAACCTGAGTCGTGGCAAGAAACTGCAGCAGAAACAGCACAGTTGTGCGGAGCACTGAACGAAGAAGGTAGAAGGAGTCAGCGTCGCTTTCGCAGCAATAGCAGCGAATGCCTGGATCTGGAGGCAACGAAGTGGCCTTCGACCTTGGTAGATGCCAAGCAAGGCTCCCCGAACCTGCGGCACCTCGTCACAGCAGTTCCCAGTGCATCGGCAGCACCTCACCTTCACAAGACAGCTGCGGCCCACATGACAGTCCCCAGAGCGCCCCGTTGTCGGTTTGGCCGGGCGACACGCAGGAGAGGCCGAAGACGTGGCGAGGCCTAATCCGCCAAGTCCCACGACGACCGGGTTACGAGAAACAGAATCAAGCGGCTCACTAATCGGACGCTGACCACTGTGGACCGTACAACTCAGTCAAGGACTTGTGTGTGTGTTGTGCCACAATGGTATCCTGCCTCTCTCCAACCCGTTCGGTTCGCAAGCACTCGCAAGATAACGTGACATAGAGCGAAGCTGAAACACGCAGCCCTAGCATTTGTCAGGAGCAGGAATTTATTAAACTGGCTTCTGTTCTAGCTTTTGCCTTCTCTATCACAATGTTTAGGAGATAAATGGAAACTTCGCATTTGGTGAAGTTAGCTTAAAGGATATTCAGAACAAAAAAGAATTTTATGGGTAGCAAATCATGCTGTCGCTATACACCGACAAAACCTGGCGATAAACTCAAGCGTGGAGACCCTTCGAGGTAGCATATGCTAGCGATTCTTTTTCGTTATGGTTTGCACGCTTAAGCACCGCCACATTCTTCCATCTCCTAGACATATACAACTTTGGTGTACAAAAAAAAAAATAGTTGCTCCAAATCTGCCAACATATGTCCATGTAAGATAATAGTCAAGCGCTTCTAGAAACTTATTAAATAAGAGACACAATTTAATATCAGCTATATCAAGCTAAAAGCATGACCAGAGCACAGGGCGAGCCACATAAGGGATGATTATGGCCCGTATTCACAAACCAACTTTATCCTTACCTTATGTTTTCTTTAAGTGCCCATGCTCTCTACATGTGTTATAAGGGCCCAAAATATGGTATCAGGGTATAAGACATCCTCACACCTCATTATAACAAAGGTGCATCTTACATGAAAATAAGTTTGTTATACTCAAAAATTCGTTACAAAGGCTCATTTCAAACGTTCTAGATACTGCAAGACTATTTTTCATTCACTTGGTTATAACCGATATTTCGTTATATCTCCGTTATATCCAGTTTCATTACGTCAAACTTTGAGCGTAACTACAAGATTGGTTTGAGGCAACCGACCTACCTTGTTTATCAAACGCACTGAAAGCGCAAAACCGACAAGAAGAATGCGAGACAAGGATAAGGATGGCTAGTGAATACGGGCCTATGAATCAGTTTCAATAAAATTTTTTATTCCATTTCTTTCCAAATGTGACCACTGCACTCGAGACCGAACTTACGACAATGCGCTCATCTGCACCTTGCCACAACCACCACGCCATTGGCTTGCCTTCAAAGCAACAACTAAAATCCATTACTCACTGCATACTTATTTGAGCTGAACCCCATAGCTCGAGGCTACTGGTCAGAGCTAGTGATTTCAAGTGTGGGCTCACCGTGGAGCAGAAAGAAGAGAGGCGACGTCTTCCGATCCAGGCCGGTGCTTGCTTTGCCCGCCTTCACTTGAAGTGCTCTCGAAAGTGGTACACAGGTCATCACCTGTCGTGAATGGAGGATATTCAGTAGGCCCATGCAAATAGTAAATTTTAGTTTTGAGGCGAATCGGTCAAATAACTTCAAATCGAATTCGAATAGTACATGTCACGTATTATAAAACAAAACTATCATATTTGTCAAGACCCAACTAACCTGCACAGTATTTCTCATAACTGATATAAACCATGAACAAATAAGATTCTCTTCGGTTCAAATGGAAGTAGAACCAACTTTGAATAGTGGCTGGATTTCACTTGTGGTAGAATGCAACTGATATCCGGCAAAATATGCTAAGCTTTAAAATTTTAGCATACTAGGACCATATATAAGCCTGTATAGCAAGCTTTTGAACTTGGAAAGTGATGAATCTATGTGAAAGTAATATGCTTTTTTAACCTTGAAGTGGGCCTTCAGAGCAGTGTGGATTTCTCCTGAATGCATGTACTCACGGTAAGGCACCCCTCCGCTGCAGTGAAACCACCTTTACAAGGTGCTTGCACCTTTACACGCAGTGTACGTATGCCTATTCTTTCATTTCAAATACTGTAATATTTGTTTGAATATTCAAAGTGCTCGAATATTCACACATGCCTAAGCAGGCCTCATGGGCAACACTGGCCGAAAACAAGCTCCAGCACTTTGTTCGAACCCTACACGTGTTTTTATGTTACGTAAAAACTATTAGGCAAGGAAAATGTTTACGGCATCAAAAAAATTTGCAACATCGCGAAATATTTCGAGCTGTCAACTGAAGACAGAGCAACTAAAGTCAGCAGCGGAATATGGCAGCGTACATTGAAAACAAGGATGATGCGCTCGAAGAATGAGCACCGAGCAAATTTTGAAACAAGAAAGTTTTTAGCAAAGCGATACTAAGGTTGATATTCTTTGTATGGCTATTCTCATTTAGCCCCTCGTCAGTGTTTTAATAAAGTTTGTTTGCCTTTCCCCTCTCAGTATTCTGCAGAAGCATTCCTTTCGGTTTATGTATCAGCTAAACTTGTCCAGTACCAAGTGTTCTCTCAAGTCACTGCAGTTACATTGAGGCAGACGTATTACTATATCAAACCATTAGCTATGCTTTTTACGCGTTACGTGATCTTTTTTTTCAAAGGATATGAAACTTCTCTACGTGAAGCTTTCCTCAAGTGTACAAAATTTTCACAGCCCGAAACTTAACACAGACATAAAATTTAAAAAAAGAAACAAAGAGAGAACATTGAATCAACTGTCACTGCTACCACGGAAGATGCCTACATACAGAAAACATGGAAATCAACAGCTCACCTTTTGAATCACTGCACTTGTGTCGCCTTCCATCTTTTGTTTCTTGGCTGGGCAAGGAGCGCCAGGCTTTACGAGTTTAGGCACTTCTCTAGAAACGAAAGAAAAATGTTCGCTTACAAAGCAGCCCATGCCGCAAAGTCCCTTCGATTTCAGTTAGAGCATGACGTGTTGCGACGTCAGGTTACAGTAGTAACGAACACTAGCTTTTGAAAACACACTACGATTACTTTTTCGGGAAGGACTTACGTTCGCCAGCACATTTTCTGGGCTCTCGAGCGCTTGATCTTTCATTCAATGAAAAAAAAAATTAACTGATTACTTTTGTATCAAAACCCTTAAAATACAGACACAAAAAAATATCACATCTTGTTTCTGTTCCACTAAGTAGCTCATGACTCACTTATTGCGGCTGAAAACCTCTTTGAGTGTGCGACAGTTAATTATTCAGCGGCGCTTTTATAGTGCCCAGTTTCGGTTTCAAAGAATGCCGGCTAATGCGGGACCCGCGATGGCTTTTGTATAATTTAAACATAGCTGGCTACGTAGGCACACAAAACTGCTTTCATGTAAGCACCACGTTGACAACTCTTTTCTCAATGAAAAACCCTTGGGCGCAGCAGAAATCAGTTTTGAAATGCATGTCGTAAATATGCGTGATTTTCCAAAGTGCACTGCTTAGGCAAGAACACAACCTTTGTAGTCCCGTAAAAGCCCACAAAACAGGTACTTCCTCTTCTCGTTGAAGATGTCTATTACGAAAGTGCACTCACTTATTATGGCAGCCAACAAACTCACGATACAGGTAACTGTTGGACTAAATATCAATGACAACTAACAGAAAATGATGCCAAGGAAAGTATAGGGGATGTTAAAAGTAAGAATTGTAATGTAGATGTGAAGTAAGAAAAGTGGACGAAAAGATAACTTGCCACCGGCAGTATCCGAACCTGCGAAGTTCGAATAACGCATCTCATGCTCTACCAACTGAGCTACAGCGACGGTCATCTCGGCGTCCACATATGGGGTATAAAGTATGAGCCTTTGAATCTGGGAGTGTTTAGTCAGTGCCATCAGAAGCCATGGTGGCAAGTGTGGAACACACTTTTTCTGCCTGTTGCATCCTATAGCACACAATATTATTAACAGCTGGCAGCTGGCCAATACAGTGCAGTCCACTTATAACGATACCACATATAACGATATACCGATTATAACGGTGGGTGGACTTTACAGTCTCATTTTTTGCATTGGGCCTATGGGGAAAAGAGACATATATAACGATATGTTATCCACCACATATTGGTTATAACGAACATTTTTCCGTTTGGACGGCATGTTCTAGAATAATCGTAATGTTCACGTCGACAAGTTCATTCAATTGTCACGGATGTGATGTCACGACAGACGCCGGCGTTGTGCGACGGCAGCAAAGACAGTAGTGACGAGGTGAACAGTAATGGCGCTTCTCTGGCCCCGTCGATGACCACACAAAGTGCACTGGTGTTGATCAACAGGCTAGTAGACTCCATGCATGGCCGAGGAATGCCGCCAGAGTATTAGCAACAGCTAGAAGGTAAAGCAAAATGCGCTTGTTAAGCTGAAGCTTCCGCAGAAGCAACTGCGGGCTATATCATCTGTTCATTGGTGAAAAAAGCAAATTCGAGCCCGTAGCTACGAAAAGCAGGTTCGGCGACGATTTTTTACGGCAGTCCCGATAATACGATCATTGGCTATAACGATCATATTTTCATGTTTTCTCGATATCATTATACATGGACTTCACTGTAACCCCTCGCATACTACCTCAAGGCATCAAGACTGCCAAAACGAGCCCCCTCGCTACAAGGTGGGCTGTTGGTTTAGGTAAAAACTAAGTTGGTGTCGATGTTGTGAGGTGGCACGTCTTGCATGCAAGTTGCTCAGCATGCACTTTCACATTGATTTCAAATATGTTTCGGGCTATATCAGCTGTTCATATCTCGTAGACAATGCACGTATTCTAACAAGTCTATCGTACAAGTTACCTCGCCTACAAATTTTTTTCACTATTTATTAAAAAAAGTCGGTAATGAACCCCAAAGTCTGAAAATGTCACAAAGAAAAATATGTGCGCTTTTTTTTTAGTCAACATACTGTCGCGAGAATTTCGTGAGTATGTGCTATATTAAGAAAGCTACAGGTATTACGATATCGCTTTCAGGAGGCTTCGAATTCTCGCGCGGCCTCGCCACCTTTCTTCGCCACAGGGAGAATAAAGCGTAGCTCGTCTTCGTGACTGGTTTAAACCAAGCGACGAGCCGCGTGTCAAGTCGCTGGTGGGGGCTTTGCGTCGTTGCACGTGAAAGGAGGACTGGTCACATGTTGGAAATAAGTGCGGGAATTGTCTTTCGAAATGAAGGCTCTGTGCGGAGTGCAGGGCTGTAATATTCAGAAAAGATAATCGTGCATGGTCTACTTTCCGAATTTCCGAGCTTCCTTGGAGGGTTTAAAAAAAAAGTCGGAGCTGTTGACTGGCCCTTCAAGCATCTGTGACAGAATATCAGAAGGCGAAGTTCCTATTGCTGCTGTGAGAAAAGCAAGAGCACTCGCAATCCCGCATGACCTGAAGTAGCACGGAAAGGAATAAGAAGACACTCACTGCGTGTAGGCGTGCTGAATGAGGTCGCTGAAGTAGTAGCCGAAGAAGCCCCACACATGGCCGCAGAAAAACTTGACGCCGAGATTACGACAGCAAGTGTTGACCTTGATGAGGGCTTCCGTGGGGAGGCTCTCAGTGCAGCATACAATGTCAAACTTGCGGAAATAATCGTCGTCCTTGCCCACCAGCTCGCCGTCTTCGGACTCCACTTCAACCATGGGATTCAGGTTCTTCGTGTACGCCTTTGAACTGTGCGCTCTCTGCGATAAAATGTATCACGCTTTGCTTCAGTCTGTAAACATTCTTCTCGTCATATCTTTTTTTTTTTATCTCGGAGAAATACTTACTGCTGTTGACAGTTCAATACAAACAGGAGTACTTTGCATTATCGCTCATCCCGGCTTCTACACGTGTACTAATCTATTACTTTAGTCACACAACATCCTTTCGGTTATGCAATCACTCAAGCATCATCTCTCTCAATTATTCAATAGCTTACATAATTATTACACAGCTTTTTCATAAACAAAAGGGGATCAAGGGCTCCTTTTCTTTGTCAGACACATCCCAGTGAAACCACGAGAAAATTAAGCCAAGGGGGGTCTTGGGGACATTGCTGACTTTCAACAGGATCAATGTAATTATTCAAGGTTTTTAACAGATTTTAATTGCACCGTATTAGTTCATAACGTCGACTTCTATTCTAACATCCTAAAGTTCACTTTGACTATGGTACAATGACAGCCTGATCTACAGCCATAATTTGCCGTTGTGCTCATTTGAACTGGGGCTTAAGCATTGCAATTTCCACACAATTTATTACACAAGCACAGTTCTACAATTAATTTACATGTGCACGATATCTTGTTACCACTGAATTCCTGCACAAGGCTACATTGTGTTTTCCTTGCTTATTCAGCGTTTTTTTCTATTTTTTACTACTAATTGAGGATCCTGTTGCAGCACTCAACTTCAGAATTATTGTTTGTAATTCCTTGCCCTCTACTGACTGTTTGCCAAAAGAATACTATACTGAAGGAAGTGCAATTATACTGAGTATAAAAAATGCAACATTAGTTACACTGTTTAACGTAAACGGTGCACACCGACAGCAAACGTATTGTGTGAAAAAGTTACAAGTCATCTGTGTTCTAAGTTGAACTTAGCGGGCACATCAAACAGGAGATTTGTGGAGCATGCAAGACCGGATAAAAGAACTTACATTTTTGCCAACATCTTTTCTGTCGACCATGAATTGGGCTGCGAAGTCATCATTGGTCACCTGCACGACATGTTGCATTCACCTGTTATGTTCAAAAACTTCTATTTCCCATGGTCCGAAAGTAAATCTAGATTCACGGTGTTACCATACATTGTGGTTATCGAGGAGCGTAATGGATTTGATGCCTGCCAAAACCAGGTTCTTCGCCACTTCGGCTCCGAGGCCGTTCAAGCCGGCGACCAGAACTCTCACAGCTCGCAACCTGGAAAATTGAGGAATGCATGTAGCTCGAACAGTGCAGCTCTTTAAGCCCAGAGAAACTTCGTTAGTTGCGAACAAAAATTATTGCCATCGTGAACTGGCACGCACTCTCCTTGTGCTTTCCTTCATCGTCTGCTACGCTACCAGAACACTTGCGCCGACTTGTCCGGCGTGAGATGCCATAACAGAGGAGGGCGAGAGAACGATTAGAGAGAGAGAAAGGGAGTGAAGGAAAAGAAATGCAGAGAAAGTAAGTATAAATAAACAGCGACAAAGAAGAGATAGAAAAATATTGCAGCATATCAACGGATGAATGATGATGAGTGGGGCGAAGCGTCCGTTCATCTGTCTGTCTGTCCATCTGTTTGTGTGTCCGTCTGTCTGTGTGCGTCCGTCTGTCCATCTCTTTTTGTGTCCGTCCATCTATGCGTCCGTCGTGTGTCCGTCCGTCCGTCTGTCTGTGCGTCCGTCTGTCCATCTCTTTTTGTGTCCGTCCATCTATGCGTCCGTCGTGTGTCCGTCCGTCCGTCTGTCTCTCTGTTTGTCTGATACTTCCGGTTACATCTTACGCAGGACAAGGTTAAAGTAAGAGAACGAGAAAAATGCAGAGAAAATATATAGTCTGCCTCGCGCCGCCCTTATTTTAAGCATGGCACCGCTGGTGCGAAGCTTCCTTAATTTTTTTTTCATAGTGTTTCGAACCATCCATCCAGCGTACCAACGTCTGCAACTCTACTCTACAGAGCGTACGATCGCCGAAGGTCTCTCTACGAGACAAGAGCCGGCACTGCGAACACGGCACGCGTTCGAAGCAACGTTCTTTTTACCTCTTTTGCGACTCCAAACCCCAAAGGCGTATCTGACGATCGTAGATGTTCGCCTCTTCTTGCGACAGCTCTGGAACGGCAGCCCGAACATCACCCATGACATTCATTAGCGGCACGGCAACACGCGAAGCAGGCAATTCGCGCGTCTCTCGCATTAAAATCGGATTTTTCTTGCCTATTGGCTACTTTGGAGGCTTCGGCTGGACAGAGTACGTCCCTACGACGGGTAAATCATAACTTTCATGGCCGTGGTGACGTATTTTAAGCTGATAAAACGTACAAAAACATAGCCTTTGAGATTTGTAATTTGACGCTATGCAAAACTTTTTGTTTGACAACCTACGAGAGTTCTTGCAACTCATTGTGAAAATTCCTCAAACAAAAACTTGTGAAATTAATTTTTTTTATTGCTGAAACGTGTATTCAATGAAACCAATTCTTACTACTAGGTGCAAATCTCAGAGATGTCTATTTCTAAGTTTTGAAAACTAATCCTAAAGGCTAATAGGCTATGTTTTTGTGCGGCTGCATGTACCAATAAACCACAAAACTCTGCCGATAAGCCTCATTATTACCACGCTTTTTCTCTTCATTATTAGTAGTTTTCAGCTGAGAGTTGGCTTCAGCACAGATAAGCGTAGCCTTGGAGGTTTGCAATTATTACTTAAAAAAAAAAAAGTGTGGGATACGTGATGATGATAATGTCCACAGGGCAATCGCTCTTTCGTACAAGTCCCTCTCCTTTCGGTCTTCACGCGTCTACCGCAACCTCGCCGTGGTGATTGTGCCTGCCGGGCTCGGATTAATTGTATTGGAATCGCACCATGGTATTACTCGAGAATGAATCGGTTAGCATTCTTTTCTCTCCCCTTAGTAGCATCGTAGATCGATTAGTAACCGCAAAATCTCGGTCACTCGTTTCGCGTTCAGTATGCTTACAAACTAGGCGACCTGGAGTTGATATGCATGCGGCAACAGTTGCAGCTTGCCTTTTGATGGCCCGTGTTTACAGACCTGTCGCATCTTACGTTCCCGCAGTTTCTCAGCGAGTTGACGAAGCTGTTCCAAAAGAACAGAAGCAGTGGATCCATCTACATCACCATGAAGAGATGTAAGTTTTCTGAGCGGTCCCGATGGTTCACTATTTTGACGCATTGCATCCGAGGGTTTCGGAATGATGTAACGAATTCTGCTTGCTCGCACTTGTTGACTGCGTGTTACGGCCACGCTTGCCTGTGTGACTTGACTGTCTTGTCACGACCGACGCTTGGAAAGTTTTAATGTGCCACCGGGTTAATGTGCCACCTGTCACGTGTGGCAAAGCCGGTATGCTAAGGCCGTGATCATGGAAGAGTTGAACAGGTGTTTACTCAAGCGACCAGCACAGCGTTTGATTTGTCAGTGCTTGGCTTTGAACGTTTTCTCCGAGTTGGAACGACTACCGTGTTTGAAACCCTGATTGGCATCGCGCGTCCGTTGTAATGCCGTGTACCTGTGCGCCTGTACATTGCTGCAGCGATTGCAACTTTGAAGCGTTAAGGTACGTTTCTAAAACTGCTGAGATGCGACATAGATGTAACCACGACAGTGGGTCGTGACGACATGCGAGCCCAAACACATCGAGCCACTTATGCGCTAGATATTGCCCAATATTACTAGTCGGTTATGAACGTAACACTTATATTTTCTATAAAAGAAACAAAAATGTAGCTTGCACGCAGTTTACCTGAACGCAAAAGTCTGCGAAAGTTGTTTCTTGACAAAGTCGTGGAAAGTTGCAGAGAAATTCGTGTTATGTCAATAACACGAATTGTTTAGCCGTAGTTAAATTCGTAGACAGGGTTTGCGTGCTCGAGCTGATGTTTCGACGAGTATACTTGTCTTTTTCAAGGCTAGAACCAGAAAAAATTCGCTTAAAACTAGAACTAGTTCTCGCCTTGAAGAAGACAAGTCCATTTGTCAAAACGTAGCTCAAGCATGCAACCCCCGTTCATGGATTTATTTAATTGCGGGCTTCCATCTTTTCCTTGCTGCCGTTTTCTGCCGTTGTTAAACAATTTGCAGTGCCAGACTCCGCCCAGTTTTCTTTCGGTTAGCCCGAGACACTTGTTTCGATCAACCTTCTCACGCCGTACCCACCTTCCAACTACGGGAGACAGACCGTAGTTTAATGCGCCAACTGATAGAGAGGTCAGGTGTTAAGCATGCCTTCATTAAAACATGAGGTTTCAGTGCTTGTTTCCTAGTTCCGCAGGCAGATGGTTGATGAGTGTGAAGGTGGATCGCAATGTGATGATTTAACGACCAGCATTTTCATGGTGGGCGCAGCCACGGCACAAGTTGGCGTTCCCTCTGGTGTACTCCTTATAGCAAACTTCCATAGATAATAATGCATATCTAAAATGGTTCATGACAATAACTTGATTATGTGGTTGTGACGGATAGAATTTTTTATTTCATGGTTTGACAGCTTCATTTCTTTCTTTTTTTTACTGCTGTGTTGTTGGGCTTGCTCGTGTGACAATGCAGCAAAGCACCCAGGATCAATATAACAAATACTCCTAAGCCAAGCTCAATCATTTGATTAATGTTGTATAAAGGTGCCGTTACAACTGTGGATGACCGTGGATATCTATCATGTGGCTGTCAATAGATCTACACTAGCCAATATTTACCCACCACTAGCAACATTATGGTACTGCTAGTATTCGAGTCAATATGGTAGTTGAATTCACTCGATATGCATGGTACCTTGATAGAGAGTACTGGTAGGAAAGGCAGAGAAAGACATTTCGTTTAGACCAGAACAAAAGTACCTTCAGCAAAATGAGTAATGCAATATACATGCATGGTAGCTCTGTTACTACAGAAAATTCTGTATTCTATAGTCATGAAGTCAAATTATGTTGGCTGCGTCAGCAGCAACATTATGGGCTTCCGAACCGTATAGGGCAGCCACTAGTACAGACAAGGTCGTGTGAACGCTGTGGCTGCACTGAGCAAGCACCATATTCTTTCCATGCCAGCGAAGAAGGCATCTTCTAGCTCATTTGAGATTCGGGAAATCTTGTTTATACATTTTTCACATAATAGTAGTTGAAGAGAGGTCTGTAAATTTTTGCGTAATTTGTAACGGAAACTATCCACCAGGTCGCCAATGTATTTCTGGTCTTTAGACTGCTACTTTGTGTGATGCCTGTAAAAGGAAACCTATGTATAGAATTGGCTTCCCATACCGACCCATAGAAATGTACTGACACCAATTTCAGAAGCAGAGTTTGCTCTGCCATGCAAGCCTCCTGCCTACAGAGACAGCTGGGAAAAAATACGAAAGTCATTAAAACCTGATAAGCTTGTATTTCGACATTGACTTTCGCGTGGTGTGCCTACCGACATCGACCTATCATGGCATTGGGCTACAGTGTCAATTCCGGCGATTTTACGCACCAGCATGGCTAGCTGTAATCATGCGAGGTGCTGAAACATTCAGAATGGCCGCTTGTGCAGCACGAACTGAGCCATGGAGCGGAGTGGCCGCAAAAACGTCGCTTCATCTTGCGCACGCGTGTGAGGAGAAACTCGTACTATGCTGTGCGACGTCGAGGCACAGTAGGATCGGAAACTAGTTTTTGAAAACGTGCTGCAATTACTTTTTCAAGCTGCACTAATGCTTACGGGTACATTTTCGAAGCTCTTGATAACTTGGCCTTTCATACAATGCAAAATAAAAGTTATTGTTGAGACCTTAATCATTAGACTGACAGCGAATGCTACTAAACTAACCACTTCTTAGTTCATGTCATGTAAGCCCGGAGCATATGTGCTTTGTAACAAAAGCACTATGTTTAATTGCATATGAAGCCTAAGGCACGACAATGGACACAAGGAGATTGCACACACTTAATCTATTCCCGATTTCTGCACCTGCTCTGTTGTCACCAGAAGCCACAGTGGCTAGGAGGAATCACCGATGCCAAGGCAATTATCGAAGCAGGCAATGAGTGTGTTAGTGTGGCTTCGACTTCACTGTCACCTAAAGCGTTGCTCAACTCGAATGCGACTGCCAATTGACGACTTGTGACAGGGCACGGTGTGCGTATATACCGTGCCCATATGAAATAGACATTGTTGGAAGTGGCATTCTGCCCCTCTGTCCGTTGTCATTGTCTTGCCTTACATTTCAATTATACTAAACCAACACATCCAGTCAGCCATTCTTGCACAATGTTTAACTTGCGCAGATGACGGCAAGACCAAGCCAAAGCCGCGGCCAGAGAAGCTTGCTGCCAATCCGATCCAGCCACCGGCAGAGTACAAGTGCCTACTAAGAGCGCACGCAGGGTCGAACAAAATCAGCACTGTGGTACGTATGGGAAACAGGGAGTAAATAACAATTCTGTTGGTCTGACCGCTAGAGACGCCTAATATCGCGGCATACATTTTGCACTTTCAGATTAATGCCAAGGACGTCAACAGGTTTCAACTGGTACGTAAACGATTACCGCCTTGTTGGCTCTTTTTTGCTATCTCATGCATTCTCAGGCGCTCAACTTTAGGAAGTGTAAGGAAGCAAAAATGCAAGATTAAAGCAACTGTTGTGTTTACAGTACTCGTAGATTGAAACTCTACATGACTGTTATGAGCAACTGCCTGTATTAACTGTGTCATATCGCTGCAAATAGATCCGCTAAAGGTAATATTTGGCTGTAATTTATGTGTTTGAGTCACAATTGCATTGATATGTCGTGAACCCCGAAAGCCTAAGTATGAAAATCACTTAGCACTAAATTTTTGCGTTTTCAGCCTGTGGGTGTTGTACACATTTCACTCCGAAATCAATCGCAACATTTCTTGCAGCATTACTCCAACGTTTGACTGAGCAAAAGCGAAGTCTTGGACAGTATTTTCGCGAAGCTGCACAACTGCAACTGCATAAATGATGTTCCAGTACGTGAAAGTGAATAACACTGACTACCGTAATTACTCGAATCTAACGCGCACTTTTTTCCGGTTAAGCGAGTTCATAAATCGCATGCGCGTTAGAATCGAGTACGAACAAAAAAATTACGGTCAATCTATTGCCATCGGCAAATCCAAAATGGCCGCCGCCTACGTGCGTCGGCATGGCGCGTCGGCCGTTTCTTCCTATGTGTTTCCCATGTTCGGCACTTCGTACGTGTGCTGAGGAGTTCGTCATCTAGTAGTGCATTAGCATTGATGGCGTGGAAGGGCCGACTCTCCAAAAACTCGAGTGCACCACGATGCCGTTTTTAAAAGAAAAGTCATCGCGTGTGCAGAAACGGACGGAAATCGGGCCGCATCGCGGTCGTTCGGAGTTCCCGAAACATGCGTGCGGGACCGGCGGAAACAAAAGCAAAAGATTGTCGCCATCAAAGCTTCACGCAAAGGCTTCAGTGGACCACAGCAGAATCGGTTTCCGCAAATTAAAGAGCTGCTTGGCGAGTATGTGCTTGAGCAGCGAGCGGCACAGCGGCCCGTGACGACAGAACTGCTCCAAGCGCGGGCTATGCAATTGTTCTCAGAAAAAGGTCTAATGCGGAGCCAGTTTAGAGCGAGCAAGTGCTGGCTAACTAACTTTATGAAGAGGAAAGGCTTTTCCCTCCGAAGGGAAACATGCATATGCGAAAAGTTTTGCGGAGGAATACGATGAAAAGCTTCACAGTGTTCAGAGGTTCGTCCTAAACTTGCGGCGCAACAACGGCTACCTGCTTGGGCAAATCGAGAATGCCGATCAGACACCTCTTTACTTCGACATGCCTGGCACCACAACCGTCGAGAAGAAGAGGGCGAAGCAAGTTCATGTGTTGACATCGGTCCACGGTAAAATTACAGTGACGGCAATGCTCTGTTGCACGTCAGATGAGCACAAGCTTCGCCCGTACCTCATATTTAAATGGAAGACGCTCACGAAAGGAGTCGTTTTTTCGAGTGGTGTGATCGTGCGGGCCAGCAAGAAAAATGGGTGCGCGTTGCAATCGATGTCTTAAGTTTTTTTTTTTTTTTTGCGGTGGAAATCGGGTGCGCGTTACAATCGAGGGCGCGGTAGAATCGAGTAAATACGGTATTTCATGTAAATTTAATGCTTAGTACCACGGGCATATGGAACTTCAAATAGCTTTATTGATCCGTTTGTAAAAAGTGGCTGTAAGTAGCACTGCTACTGCAGTAAATAGTTGGCATGACGAGAAAGCGTTATTTTTTCACAATTCCTTGAACCTCTCGTAATGTGCAATATAGCTCACGTCACATAGCAGCACAAATATGCTATTAATTTTAAATAGGCCAGAATACAAAAAGAAACGGCTTTACGTCAAACTGCATCCAGATGCTGGAGTTTAAGCGCAACATTCAAAAACAGAACCTTGATCTTTGTTTGTTCTCTTAACAATGAACCTATGGCCGTGAATTAACGACTATAAATAACAGACTCAAATAATGATCTGAGTTAAGCTAATTTGGGGATTTACTTAAGTATATTTTTAATGCCAAGTGTAACGAGGGTTAGTGTGCACAGTTGTGATCTACTGTAGAATTAGTACTGTTATTTATTAGTTATATAATCATTCAATCTTTTGCCACAGGCGTACGCCAACCTACTCAAAGGAAACATCGACGGACTCAAGAAGAAAGACAAGAAGAAGAGCACTGCAAAAGCCACTCAGTAAAGCTATTTATTATAATTTTTTTTTTTGTACAAGATGAGAGCAAAAAAAGTTTCCCTCTGTTTCACTCGCGTCAGTTTTCGTGAAAAATCTGCACCACCTTGCTGTGCAGGTCGCCTCATTTTTTCCGAAACTACACGAAACCATCCGAGGCATACAAAATTGTCCAGTAATGACTTACTCGTGCTGCATTCGCATCGTACAACACGGTACGCATTGCGCGTGAAAGCAGAAACAACTAATGCTTAACAAAACCAAACAACGCTCGGAGCATTTCAAGAATTACGCGCCTATAACGCTCCGGCAAAGCCCGTCGTAGCGGTGTAACAATTTCAACTGTAATTGTACACGTGAGGCGACAGGTTGGTGCCAGCATGTAATGAGCTGACGAGCTAAGGTTTTCTATATGTACCAAACAGCAAAAATGAAAAAAGGGCAAGCTTAGAACGGTGAAACGATTCGAGTGTTGTTCTATAGGCATCAAACGAAACGGAAAGCATCAGCAGTGGTAGTGTGCACACTGTAGAGTCGTCACAGTGGATATGTGCAGTGCTGCTAAAGAGGAGTTATGCACACCTGTCAATGGTGATAACTGGAAAATGTGCGCATTATACAATTTCTAATGCTTGCAGCTGTTTGTGTTTTATTTGACGCAGATACAAGCACAAAAAATTCGGCGCTTCTAGCAGTGCTTGAAATGCTTCAATCAATTCAAAACATGTATTCGGACTAAGTTTTGACTTTCCCAATCGTCATATAAAGCATTCCGAAATCCGTAGACTTTGTTTTTGTGTGAAGTTTGGATAAAACGACATGGCTTGTTGCTGATGTTAAAATTTTTTATAATTGACATTTCATTAGTCACTAAAAATAATTTTGTGCGAGGTGGGTTGGGTTTAATGTCTGCATCAAAACTTGCGGCCCCAAACATTCACCTTAGTTGAGAGTTTATCTGCGAGGGTCGCATTCTTGTAACTCAATCACAAAAATAACGATTTATCGATTGCGGTAGTTGTAAAGCGCATCGGAGAGCCTTGCATCCAGGAATCTGGATACGGCAGTTGATGCTCTGTGCATAGGGGTGCACTTGTTACACTATGGGCACCAAGATACCCCTCTCTGGAGGAAAAAAAAAACTGCCACAAAAAAGGGGTAGGTCAGCAAATGCATTGTGATCAAAACAAAACAAGAATTAATACTTTGGATCATAATCTTCAAGTTTTTTTTTGTTTTTTTCCAAGATGATGAGCCGTTTAGAAAACACACTACTGGACGATATCAATTCCTGCAATCGCAATCATTACTCACTCCTTGCGTATGACCATATTTTTTCGTGTATAATTTGTCCCTCCATACCATAACCTGCACCTCGGCACTACAAACCACAAGTAAAAAATATTTTGAAGATCCTTAAGTATTGACGTGAAGCCATCTCTCTTGCATTACTGTAAAGCCAGCATGTGCGCTGGAATTCGCGTGTAGTCCAGACTTCAGCTACGAATTTTTTTGTGCATCTTGTACAGGTACACATTAGAAAATAGTGCATTAGTTAATTAGGTCCTGCGTCTCCTGAACCCGTTTATATCAATATCTTCGGAGTACACCTGTGTTCAGAGAAGAGCCAAACTGGTGTGATCAACAAACTATGGTTACGAGCGAGTGCACACAAATATCGTGCAGGCACATTGCGAGTGGCATCGAACGAACCATAATGCGTGCAAATGCAACCATGCATGCTTTGAACCTCGTGTGCCAAATCTCGCATGAATGGGACCTCTATGTACGCGTCGCTTATCCCCGCTGTTGGTCTAAAATCATGGACATTTTGAGATGTGTTAGTTACCCGTTTTATGCAAAATTAATGGCTTCAATGTTTGCTGCAATGCTGGACATTCGAATTGCCTACTTTTCTGCAATATAAAGACCAGCAATGCTGTGTGTTGGAACTATGACAGCCAGTGTTTTTTTGTTTGTTTCGGCAATATTGAGCAGCACCATTCCCTCGCATACTGTGTCTGGTATTGATAATGCACGCACGCAAATGGGTGAATATAATCCAAGTCGAAGAGTCACAAGTATGAGATGCTCACGTTTACAAAACGTTTGGCTCAACACGGTGCAATATGTATAACGTCCAAATTGACCAAGTGCACACGTAACTGTGACGAGTCTACAGCTGACAAGTCAAGCTGTTTGCATACGATGAACATTCTAGGACCTTACACCCTTAAAGGTGTTTTCTGGTCACAATACACCAATAAAAAGTTTATTTGGGGTGTCCTGCTACATGCCTAATCTTTACCAATTTCGCATGGCTTTCTTGCATTGTCACCACACGCCCAGTACTTCCCAGTCACAAGGAGCATATGTGGTAAGCATTCGCATTAGGAAAGCAACAAGCATCCAGTTTTAAAGAAAGGAAATACAAGCACATCTAGATTGTTGTGGAACAGTGACACACCATTTTTTTTTTCCCCGGAGTGTTGTGGAAAGAAAATGCACCGAAATTCACAACTGTTTTACAAGGAGCGCTGTTGTCACCTTTTGTAGGATGGCTCAACGAGAGGAAAAGAATTCTTCAGCGTAAGCTATAGCAGTACACAAATCGGCGACACAGTCGTGCCCAAGTCACAACAATGCTGATTTTGAAAACACTATAGTAAGATATGGGCACACAAAAACAAACACAGTGCAGTATATACAGGTTCTGCGTTTATTGTTGCGCAGTCATTTGTGATACTTAGCGGTAAATTGCACCGGCCACTTCATTTGAGCCTCTGGTTTAATGACAGTTTCTATTTCACTTTGTAACAGTGTGAAGAAACAAAAGCACTTCGCTGCCATAAGATTTTTTTTCTTACCAGAGCAGCTTGCAAAGTGATATTTAGTAAACACAATAAATTTTTTTTCACTAACCACACTTGCACAGGCTATACTAAAACACAGCAGGTCTTCTTTTTTTTTATCTGTGCTATAAGTCTCACTGAATTCAAAATTGCATTGGTAAATAAAGGGTCCCATATGTACCAAACGACAAAAAAAAAAGGATATTCTGCAAGTTTGGTGTTCTCTTGGCCACACTGCCTGCAAAGCGGTTTCTGTGTTATCAGACTGCTAGCCGCGACCAATCACGTTCCAATAATGTTCTCAACATTTACTGCCCTTTCATCAACACCACGTGGCCTACGCTGTCATTTTACAAAAACTGCCCGTTTCGAGGATGGTATCACGAGCAAACTCTATATTGATCAGTTTGCCGCAAAGCTTGCACAGAGAAATGGGGGGGGGGGGGGGGTACAAATGACAGCCAGAGGCGTTAGCCTAAACTGCGTGTCGTACATCCGGTCCAACAAAGTGGAGGTTGGCAAGACTTCTAGCAATACATATAAGCAAGATACAGTTTAATGACCTTACCACTCGTAAGATCAACTTTTTTTTTTCTCCGTTTTTAAATGAAGCAACTAGTGAAGATACTTTGGCCCTTAGAAGTAAACAAACATCGACGATTGTCGATGGGTCATTCTAGATAGCTTACGGTCTCTCTCTTCGTATCACGACCTCCACGATCAGTTCTGGTAGCGTGCAGCCAGAGTCAATCATGGAGGCTGCATTTAAGACGACGAAATCTAAGCCGCATTTGCTGACCGAGCTTCTCGCAAAGTTTCCACAGCGTTGCACCTGATGAGTTATAACAAAACAAAAAAGCGTGTATGTACACAAGCTCGGTGAGTGCTGGCGAAAAGGCCACGGAAGTACGCGGGCAGCAGTGAGCACCATGAAAAACGCGGCGGCAAAACCGATGCACACCACCACGCATTGCCTCCCTGTAACAGCGGAATCGTGCTTATTGAAGGACAACATTCTTTAACTGGAGGTAATGAATTTGTCACAGAACAACCACAATACGACGTTTTTCGTGCAAGATTGTTTATAATGAGTGAAGAGGGAGGGTGCCCCCCCAGCAGCCTTTGAACTCGAACCACCCTAATTTTTTTATTGATGAATCCCTCAATCTAACATCACCTAAACTTCCTAACTTGTATAAACTCAAACTCACATTTAAGATCATTGGCGGTTACATGAGGACAATAGGACTCGAGCGTTGAGTACGCTTTCAAGAAAGCCACGAGAAGAACCGGTGCTTTTGCGTCGCAAATACCAAAAAGTCCGCACGATCTATAAACCTGCCTTTACCGATTCACACATATGTATCAATGTTGCGTCGATTGCTGGGCGTAGCAATGTTGTAATATGTAGCAATGTTGCCTGTTGGGGCACACCATCTTTTGCTTCTTTTTTTTTTTTTTTTGCCCATGAGCAAGGGGCATCACACTTTGAATAAGTTAACTACTAAAGGGTGGCTGCCCACGTACAACCTTTACTATAATTGCTATTGTCAATAAATGATGTTCGCCATACCCAACATTCTTCACTAGCATTGTTTCCGTTACATGTTGATGTCTATAGGAAGAGTTTTAAATCTACTTCGTTACATCAAATAATTTGTAATGCCAACGTTCAACTGTACAACTCGTGAACGTTCAATCGATAAAGCCAAGTTAGAATGTTGAATCGAAATGTTCACCATATAACGCCATATTTCTCCCCCAACTAGGCTCCGTGCCAGATTCTACGTCCCAAAACTGTGTATTGGAAATGAACGTTGGGGAACACGGCTCATGCCTAGCTAACACAGCGCAAAATACAAACATGACGTGAAACAAGACGCGAAAAGTGCACGGTACGTAACTTTCTGGGCGAGAAAGGCGCCGTTTTTCTGCATAGAGCAACTTTTTAGAGCCCGCAAGGGCACAAACCAATGCTGGGCATGTACACTTGGACCTCAACAGATGAATCCGGATATGACGAAATTATCCGTTATAATGAAGTAAATGAAAAATAGTGTTAGTAATATACTTTTATAACGAAACTTCGGCTATGACAAACTTATTTTTGTGAAAGATGCAACTTCGTTATAATGAGGTTTGAATGTAACTTGGAAACGAAAGTAGGCATCTTAATCTCCGATTCCTTTTTTTTTTTTTCTTTCCAATACCAACAAGCCCAGGCAAACCGTAACATGAAATAAATTAGCTACACATGAGCACTGAATTGATCTGGGCTGTAGCATAACTGGAATTTCTCCCTGTATAGGCTAAAGCACACAATAGTAATAGTTTCATTATAACAACCTTGACACCCAGAGCTTTATGACTTTGCATAATCATGAGGCGCGAACCATTGTTCTTGTTACCTACCGCGTCATATAACTCCAGAATAGTACGTCATTAAGGACGCTGAATAAAAGTAAAAGCACCGGGTCAGTTCGAAACAAAAGCCTCTCAATCTCCCAATCAAAGCTTTGAGAGGAAACCTGAAAACGCCCGTGTGCACATGAAGTGTTGTTGCAGTCTGGGTAGTTGTCATCGATGTGTAATTTCTCGGTATCACAACCAATCGATCACCAGTTGCAATAGCGTTTTGTCGCATTCTATTGTGGCCAGTGTCGCAAAGCGCTTTATGCATTGTGTTGAGAGAGGAAAAAGCACCTCAAAAGTCTATTTCGCCCGTACCCAATTAGCCAACACATCTCGAGTCCCAAACTTGCATGCAATCGGCAAGCTCGTGCGGTCATCACCGACATTTGCTTGTTTTTTTTTTTCAACTCCTTGAAAACTGAGCTAGAAATGAATAAAAAAAAAGCGAGATGGACACGAACACTGTAACACAGTTTTTGAGAAATCGAGCAAATTGTGTACAAGCAAGCTCACTTCAACATCATTTTTTCAGTAAGATTTCTGGCATTTACTAGTTTTGGGCGACAGTCATGCGGTGGTCGGGTGTTATCACCAGTCCTCCAATCCAATTGCAGTCGTGAGGACAAGCCAGGAAAAGGAGAAAGATAGAAAAATAAGATGTAAAGCAAAAGCATTTCTCACACTTCAGCTTATGCAGTGTGTTTGTACATCTTTGTGATGGGCTCACATCTTTGTGACAAGGCCGAAAGATGGAGCAAAACGAAATAAAGGTACGGCTGGATGTTTCTAACACTTTAGCTCTCGTACACTGCCTGGAGGCCGTCGAGGCAGGCTATGGCTGCGTCCTTGCGGTGGGCTGCAGGCATGAAGTGGGGGGGTTGGGGAGCCAGGGAGGCGACTCATCGGGTGTAGTAAACGCGGTAGTACAGCGTCTTGGAGCGCCATAACGAGTACGAGTTGTCAAACTTGAGGAGGTAGACGCCCTGGCCGGGGTACAGGTGGCTGCCCGCATACACCTCCTCGTGACAGTCCCGGCGGAACACCGGAATCACCAGGCTCATCGACGACTGTTGCGTCAAATTGTGGGGGTCACCCTGCGATCCTTTCTCCACGTCTCCACCTTCCCCGGAACGCTCCTCTGTGAGAGGACGAAGAACGAAACTCCGAATCAGTGCCTTTTAATTTTTCATCTGAGCACGTCGATCGCAATGCAAAGATTAGATTGAACGAAATGCATTTACAGCAAGACTTCGTTGACATAGTTGATACCACCACTCCCCGAGCTTTGCAAAAAAAAAAACACAACCTGTAGAAAGAAGACAGTGTCTGTGAACAACTCAGCCAAATCTTGCAGTAGCGCACGGCAAGGAGAGTTCAGAAGCGGCATGCGAAGTTTCCCATTGTTTTAGGCATCCTGTTTTCTTGGAGACGTCTGCGCTCCCTCTCTTCGGAGCTGACGGCACCTGCTGTTTGGCATCGCACAACAGAAAACAGCGTTGGGATCAAGATGCACTTTTGGCCTTGAGACGCCACCACATGCTTGACATCACACAGTAGCCACACAATCGCTCGCAGGAATCACAACGGAACAAAGCAATCGCATTTCATGACGCGCACTCAAGGTCACGATGCATGCTGACGTAGCTTCTTTCCCGGTGCTATCCTTCCCTGCATAGCTCATCATGAATTACAATGTTCATGTATACTATACAATGTTTATTGGTCATCTGGTATGTTGTGTTGAGTTGTCAATTTCTTTTTGCTTTGATTATTACTGCTTTGTGGTACTGGGTCTAGCTTGAAGTTTGTTCCCAGTCGTACGAAATGAACTGCGATGTCATCTACTGCACAAGCTAGTCGTCTGCGCTCACCATTGTCATCACCTTCATCGCCATAAGCTTCATCATCAACATCATCATGATGCATAGTGGGTACCTTGTATGTGCTGTGCCATAATGGCAGAAAGAGAATGTGTGGTCTGGAATGCGCTTGCTCATCGCCATCAGCGGCAGCTACGGCCCACAATGCCAATGAACAAGCTTTGACTCAAAAGGGGCCGTGACACACTTTTTCGAGTAACCATTAAATGGATCCACTAAAAGAGGTTATTACCTCAGGAACTCTACGCCGCAAAAATTTTAGGAATCTGTCCAGTACGAGCAGAGTTGCAAAGATTTGTTGCACGTTGCAATCGCATTCTACCGTCTCGACGAAAGCACTCGAAGCTAAGCAGGGAGGAATGGCACGAGCAAATAAAACGCGTATCGCGGGTCTCTTGACTTTGTGCACTTTTTCCCTTTCTTTTTTTTTTCTTTGAATACACGGCTTTTTCAGTGTGATCACGCATGCACAAGTCACTGCTTCCCGCGGCGATCCCTGTTACGGTCGAGTACCACGTTCAAATCAGCCAATGGCTGATAGATGGCTTTCTACGAGTGGTTATGAAGCTGCTTCCGTCATTTGTCTAGAGAAGGGAAACCAATGTTTAGCTGACTTTGAGGATTTAATGTAAATTATAGGCCGCGTGCTGTGCAATAATGTTTGGCTCGTGTGATCTCGGGAGCCTCTACTACCGATCGGCAGTGTTTTCTGACCAAAGTGTTGCAAGGGCCCTAAGAAGCTTTGGCCCTAAAAAAACACTACATATTTCGATGTTTTTCGTAAGTTACAACACAGCGTATCATGGCCTCGAGCTAAATCATGGCTTTGAAAGGGCTGGCCACTATATCAGGTTTCAGAACGGGCCAACACCATCATGTAGCGGCACCCCACGAGTAGTCGCATTGCCTACGCAGTTTCGCACAAGGGCTCCAGAGACCGTCCGCTGGTAAAGACGCACACTCACACCTACGTCGACATTGCCAATGAAAAAGCAAGCGATTTTTGTCTGACACAAAGTTGCACATTCCCTTCCGAACACAGAACAAGCACCATTTGGCTTGGGTACATGCAGGAGCATTGACTACAGGTTGACGTTTTCAGCGGTCAGAAAGAGTCACTGAAGGACTCACCTTCTTCCTCTTCGTCTTCTTCTTCACTCTCGCTTACGTGCACCGACATCTGGTTGCCCGGTTCGGCGGTCCACTCAAAGTAGATGCCGAATCCCAGGTCGTAGCTGTCCGTCGCAAACTCCCAGAAGAGGCAGTTGCCGTTGGGATGCGTCGGCACGCGCACTGTCACCACCTCGCCGTGACCCACCTACGAAGCATTAGGGAGTGCAGCTTGTTCAGCTATGGATTCTTAATGCCAGAGGTCGGCAACCGCAGGCCGCGTGCGGCTTGTGGGGCACTATTATGCGGCCCCCGGAAAGATGTCAAACCCTTACTCTTTTCCTAAACACTTCCTATCTGAAGATGAACCTGGCAGTTTAGTTGGAAGCACATGCGTGTTTAAAATGCTCAACATATTTCTCATTCAGTTCTTTTTTACATTATTTCTCAATAGGCCCAATTTCTTCTCTGTGCCAGCAAAGTCCCCCCCCCCCACCATTCCCATTTAAAGGGGCACTGCAACACTTTTTGAGCATGGTCAGAAAACGCTGCCGATCGGTAGTAGAGCCTCCCGACAACACGCGAGCCAAATATTACAGCGTAGCACGCGGCCTGGAATTCACAATAAATTATCAAAGTCAGCAAGATTTTGCTTTCTCTTCTCTCGACAAATCACGGAATAAACCCAAAAATCACTCGTAGTAAGCCCATCTATCAGCCATTGGCTGATTTGAACATGGTGCACTCGGTTATTACAAAGGTCGCCGCAAAAGACCGTCGCTTGTCCACGCGTGCGCGCGTGAACGCACTGAAAAAGCTTTGTATCTCAAAAAAGAGGGGGGGGGGAGCTCAAGGTCACGAGGCACGAGTGACATCCATTGTTTGCCCCTCCCATCCCTCCCTTCTTAGCTTCCAGTGCTTTCGTCAGGACGAGAGAAGAGAGAATGCAATTGCAGCATGTGACAAATCTTTGTAACTCCGCTCGTACTGGACAGATTCTTAAAATTTTCGCGGTGTTGAATTTTTTAGGTAATATGCTTTTCCAGTGAACTAATTCCATGGTTACTCAAAAAAGTCTCTCAGGGCCCCTTTAACCCCTCGCTGTGGCAGCCTCATGCAATTTGGCCCTTCGCCTCAAAAAGTTGCCAACCCGTGGTTTATGCAATCATTAATTAACAGAATAAACAATGTCTCTTCAACTCCACTCTAGCACCTAAGAACTATAGTCTCATACCCAATTGCAAAAAAGCACTGCATTTCCAGCAAAAAGATGCTTGGTAAGCCTGAGAAGCACGCAAAAACAAAATACGGGCAGCAACGCTGCCTTGAACTTCTCACACCATGTCACGATGACATCATACTAGATTTCGATTTTTAAATGATAATGATAACAATGGTAATAATTTTATAATAGTAAGAATAGATTACACTGCATTTCAGGGATGACTGAGACATGGTAAGTTTTAGCAAATTGTACCGAACCAACCTGGCTAAAGTACAAAGTAAAAGAGCAAAACCGATGCTGACAGGCTGACGATGTCCAAATGATAAGTTGGCCTAGACTTTCTGTTAAAAAACCTGTGAAATTAATGATGACAGAGTTCCTATCAACGATTTCTCAGACTAAGCTGAACTTGAGTTTCACACCAGTGTCCCTTCTTCAGTTTTCCAGCTGATGCTTTTTCAAACCCTAGCATCTGATGAGAACATGGCGAGTTCATCCTGGTATTTACTCTATGTCTCAAGATTACTCAGTACAGCAATGCTGACCATGTCTGATATGTTCTGCATGATACACATTATACACGCACAGGCCTTCGGCCAAAAGGAGACGTCTGCCACAAGCAAGGGCTACAGCGCTCACCTTTAGGATTCCGTTGCTGCCTTCCTTGCGGATGCCCTCCTTGAACTCCTTTATGTCCTTGCGGGTCCACATGGATGCTGTGGCGATCGACGGCATCACTGCAGCGGCAGCAACGTTATCCACTTTAACATTTAATTTCAATTTTGCTCTGCATATCAGGGAGCGTTATGCCTTGTAAAAATGATAGTTACAGCATGCCACGACCACTAGTGCACCATAGATTTCTGTCAGGGAAGGCTCACAACTTGACAAGATGATGGAATTGCAGAGGAAAAAGTGCAGAGACGGGGAACAAGGCACCTTGCTCTTTGCAAGGTGCCTTGTTCCCCCTTTTTTCATCTTTTTACTTTAGCTGTAGAAACCCAAGAGAAGACGAAAAATTCCAGTTAATGCTCCTTCACTGCAGGAGCGAAAGAGCGAATACAACACATTTTTATAGTCAGTCGGGAAAACCTGACTTCAAGCACCCCGTGGATTGCAATGGCGTCATCAGCAGAACACATTAAGGCACTATATGTCGAACGCTAAGTGAAAAAAAAAAAAAAAAACGGTGAATGGGAAGGAAGGTCAAGTTTGCCAGGTATTGGTGTGTTATGACCTCCCGAAACACCTTTGCCAATGGGACACAAGCTGTGCTTATGAGGCACTGCTAACTTCAGACTGCTTTGAGACCACAAGCTTACTACCTCTTGAGTAACCATTTTTAATGAGATAAGTGAAGTTACCATTCCAGGAATAGCACACTATGCATACAGCGCAAAAGTTCGTTCCACGCGACCCATGAGATGGCAGTGGGCACGGCGCTGACTCGTATAATACAGCTGTTGTCAACACCACTAACGCACCAACGAAAATAGGTACATGTTAGAGCTGAGAAAATATAGTGACCTAATGACTCTCCACAGCCCATGACACATTCGCCATGGTGGGCTGTGAAGAACACATTCATAACCAGAGAAGATAGTAAAGCAACTAAAGTAAGCCATGATTGCAATCAACATTACGGTCATGCACGTGTGGTCCCAGTTGCAAGCTTTTCAACTCCCACCAAGGACCAATGGCAGATCAATTCAACGAAACCTCCGCTCCACGAAAATGCGTGGACACCAACCAAAAACTTTGATTGCAATTCAATTTCCCTCAGTCATACTAACGACCAGAGCTCAAAGTAAGACAGACCCAGCCAAACGTAGAAGAGAATCGACACCAACTAAAAACTTCGATTGCAATTCAATTTCCCTCAGTCATACTAACGACCAGAGCTCAAAGTAAGACAGACCCAGCCAAACGTAGAATAGAATCGATAGACATGGCACAAGCCCTGCCTTGGACTTTAAAAGGTCTTTTTTTTTCACATGTCCCAAACAAGCTCGCTCATTCATACAGAAGGCCGGGGTGACCCTGCTCTGCGAATATATCATAACAGGGTGCATCATGCAGATGCCCCATTTTGAGCAACGATTCCCCAACCACTGTCCTGTGCCTGACTGCTTATCCCGCTAAGCGATGCAATGTTGCCCACGATCAACATTACATAGCATTAACCTTGTTGATTTGTCCTCTACATTTTGATTCTGCACTTTGGCCCTTTCAGTGAGGCAGTTTTGGCGACGCAGCTGTTGCATATTTGTTCACCTCATCGATGCCTCGCACCACCCTTCTTCACCATGCCACCTGCAGCCAACTGACACCACCAAAACATGAAAGAAGCCTTACTAGGTAGTTGGCTGCACGCCTATGGCGTAAACTGCTGGTGTGTAAGGTTTTTGATATGTGTGTAGTCACGGTAATGAACCACGCCTACCCTTCTGAGTGCGTCTCTCATAATCGTATAGTGGTTTTGGGACGTTAAACCCCACATATCAATCATTACCCTTCTGAGTGCCGGAGATGGGTGGCGAGGCCGAATAAGAAACCTAAATACAATGAAATGCTTGTTCTATCCACTGTCCCTTCCTTATTCATTCACTTATTTGCGAAATTCTTGCGGCAGCGTGTTCATACCAGACAAGTACGAGTTATCCTTTCGCCGCAAATGAGAAATTGAGAAATACAAAGCCAACACACCCTGTCCGCCTTCCTCGGTGGACTCCTCGTCAGCCGAGCTGTCCCCTTCTTCAGCTTTGGTATCGCCATCGCCCCCGTTGGTTATGACGGGTTGCGGGTCTGCGGGCGGCCGTCCGTCGGCGGCATCGCCGCCGTCGGCCATTCCCGTCTGTTGCTGCTGCTGCTGTTGTTGATTGAGCACTTGTTGCATGTATTGGTGATAGTGTTGCTCTTGTAGCTGCCGGATCAGCACGCCTTGCTGTAAGAACCAACGATACTCTGAATGCACACCTTTGCGACAAGTATTTTATCACATGAGGGTGTTCAAGGTTCAGCAATACAAGTATGAGGCGCGTCCTTGTGAAGGAAGGTACAACTTGAGAAACATCTGACTAATGCAAAAACAAGGTCAATCGTTCGCTGGAAGTAAAGATTTGTTTGATGTTTGTTGCTTCATCCTGGCCCTGAGCTGGTGCTTCTTTTTGGTGGTCTTACTTACATCGTCTTGACGACGCCACTGCCGGGCGAAGGCCTCTCCCATGATCCGCCAATCAACCCAGTCTTGTGCTTTTCGTTGTCACGTTATACCTGTGAACTTTTTAATCTCGTCTGCCCACCCAACTTTCTGTCTCCTCTTCATGTGTTTGCCTTCAGTAGGAATCCAGTCAGTTACCCTTAATGATTAGCAGCTATCCTGCCTACCTGCCCGACCCATGTTCATTTTTTCTTCTTGGTTTTAACTATGATATCCTTAGCCCCATTTTTTTCCCTGACCCACTCTGCTCTCTTCTTGTCTCTCAAGCTTGCACCTATCACTTTCCTCCCCATCGCTCGATGCCTCGTCCTCAAGTTAGGCTGAACCCTCGTTGTAAACCTCCAGATTTTTGTTCCGTAGGCAAGGACCGGCAGGGTGCAGCTGCCATACACGTTTCTCTTGAGGGTCAGTTGTAGATCACCATTCATGATTCGAAAATGCCTGCCAAATGTGATCCACCCCATCCCTTTTGTTCTAGTTATTTCACTCTCATGGTTCGGCTTCGCAGTTACTACCTGTCTTAAATAGACATACTTCTTTACAACTTCCAGCGCCTCTCCACCTATTGCAAACCGTTGTTTTTTGCCGAGACTGTTGCGCGTTAGTTTAGTTTTGTACATATTAATTTTCAGACCTACTCCTCTTTTTTTCCATGTCAGTTCAGTAATTATGAGCTGTCCCCTCATTTACCCATCAAGGCATTGTCATCAGCAAACCACAGCTTACTAAAATGCTCTCCATTAACTCTTATCTCTAGCTCTTCCCAATCTAGGGCCCTGAAAACCTCATGAAAGCGCGCGGTGAATAGCATTGGAGAGATTGTGCCTTACACTCTTCCTCATTGGGATTCTGTTGTTTTCTTTATGAAGAGCTATGGTGGCTGTGGATCTGCTGTACCGTATATTTCTTCTGGTATGTTTATGTAGGGTACGTCGATGCCTTGATTCCGTAGTGCCTGCATCACTGTTGATGTCTGGTCTGCGTGAAACGCCTTCTTGTAATTATGAAGGCTATGTATAGAAGTTGGTTTTATTCAGCGCATTTCTCTATTACCTGATTGATAGTATGAATATGGTCTATTTTAGAGTAGCCAGTACGAAATCCCGCTTGGTCCTTTGGCTGACTGAACTTTATTACTGTCTTAATTCTATTAGCTATTATTTTTGTAAATAGTTTGTAGAGAACGGAGAGTAAGCTGATCGGCCTGTAATTTTTCAAGTCCTTGACATCTCCTTTGCTATGCATTACGATGATGATGGTGTTCTTCCAAGATTTTGGTACCCTTCCCGTCAAGACACACTTCGTATATAAAATGGCCAGTTTTCTAATACAATTTCTCCGCCATCTTTCAGTAGGTCCGTTGTTACCCTATCCTCACAGCTGCTTTGCCTCTTTGCATTCCTTCTAGGGGCTATCCTTACTTTCCCTGTTGTAACTGATAGGATGTCGAATTCCTCGGGGCTATTACTGCTTCTAACGATATCATACCTATACCTTGTTGCCAATGGTGGTGCAGATTTTTTTTTTCATATATACCATGCATTATTAGTAACTCCATCACACTAACGTAAATGAAACTTCCTGTATCGCAACAAGTTTCACCCAGTTATTCGACCACATAGTGAATCACAAATGACCACGACTGACCTGTTCAGGGTTTCCGGGAAACTGCTGCTCAGCGTAGGCCTTGAACTGGTGATAGGTCTGCCGGTTCAATGCCTCCTGGATTAGGCGTCTTCAATGAAACATAAGGGAATGTGTGAAACCCTACTCACCCTTGCACACACATTCACACGACTCAAAGGACACGAGAGAAACTGCAATGAACATCGTTAACACAAAGTTATGCGCATCAACATTACATTTGCTGCATGTCAATGTTTAAGAGAAATTATCTCGTATACCTCAATGTATCTGGCAATGCGTCGCACGCAACCTTGATCCAGACATTTTGTTACTGAGCTTTTCTATACCCTAAAGATTGCAATAACGAAAATTAATTCCCATTGGAGTCACATGAAAAGAGCAGGAAACGTCCCGTATTACGTCACTGATAGAGTGGCACATCGCTGTCAACTCTGGTTTTTGCAATAGTGACACTCACATAATAGTGAGAACGGCGAAACAGTACGGTGTACGTTGCTGGTCTCATACTGACACAAGCCAACCACTGACTCTGTCAAAGCAACTATGCTTATGCAACGCCAGGCAGAATCCTGTGCTTTGTTCAAATTTAAGCAGCAATGTGATATCACATATGGGACATTTCTGCCTGGGTCATGTGGCACTCCCGCACGTGTCGGCAACGAGAAGTTCCACTACTGCATTCTTCAGGGTACAAAACAGGGTTTCTTGCTGTTGTACTTGATAACGAGATGTCACTCGATAACATTTGTTGCATACTGTGTTGCCTGTATGCCAACAGATGAACGTAACAGTCTCGATTCACTTCGCTATGCACGGTAATTTGTAATTAAGAAGTACAGCACAGGCATTTGAATACAATAACACTTGATTACTTGGTGCTGAGTAAACAGATCCAAAAGATGCACACTCTGCATAGTGCAAGGAAGAAAGACTCATATTTTACACTCAATAATGACAATAGAAACAGCAACCAATGGAAGTGCATAAAGCTGTAGCTAAAAGACATTAGAACAGTTAGACAATGATGCTTGTCATTCGCCAGTACCAATAGTTGCTGAGTAAATACGGTAGTTCAATTCAATCGAAGATTACTATCGGACACTGTTGCACAAAAAGTGGGTACGGCCCCCAGAAGACACTGCCACAAAATATAATTACACTAATATTCTTTTGCACTACTTTTTTACCGCCAGATGCACGACGTGTTGAGTTGATTTGTCGTTAGAAATAAATATTTTTCGAGTCAAACGTAACTTCCACAGCGCCACCTGCCGGTCATCTTAATCATTTCCGCATTCGCCGCTTAACCACTCGAAAACTTGGCGCTCCGCAAAGTCTGGCGTCGCCAAGCGTTAGCGCGCGTCAAAACTCCAACAACGCGCGGACCAACCACGGCAACGGCAGGCATGCGCCGTCGCAACAACAACAAATAGAAAGGCGCTGTGCGAGCTGGTCAATATACGCACAATGCGGCCCGCGCGCGAGCTGTTCCAGTCGGATCGATATAGGAGCCAGTCGGGATCGTCGCCTCAGCTTAAGCTTGCGCACCTGACCTGAGCCGCCCACCCAAACACTCAGGGTAGACCGCGAAAAAACAAACAAAAAAGGGCAACTTGACCGAAAGGAACGTTGCCGCGGCAAGCGTAGCGCTTGCACCGCACGACATCGGCGTACCGTGGCAAAAGCCCGCTACGCTTTCGCTTCGCATTTGTGACTTGACGAGACGGTTTATAGGTTGACTGGTACACCACTCGACAGTAACTCGGCAAGTGTAAGGACTACGTACCGACCGGCAAACTAAGCCTTGACTGTCAGTCAACACACGACACTATACGGCGGGACACCAACGTATCGTAGCAAAGCCCACCCACAGTTTCCTGCCGGTTTATCAAATACGGTTTTCGACCACACGGCGGTTTTCTTTCGATCCGCGAACGAGTTACTACGCAAGGCACGCGCTGCGGCCTTTCTTGCGCGTCAAGTGCGACAGGCGTAGTTGCTACGCGCGGACAATGCGTGATAGACCCACCTGTAGAAAAAGCGCGATCACAAGCCCGGTTCCCGCAGGCAGATCAGCAGGCTGGGATGTGGATCGAAGCGTTCGATGTTAAAGCTTCGCCAGGCTCCCCCAACACGAACGACTAAACAGCCTCTGGCGGCGGTGTCGACGCGGACACAGAACACCTCGCGGCAACGATTTTCCCGTTTTCAGTGCGCCGTCGATCGAGTTGTCGAAAGCGGCGACATCTAGCCCCCGCAGCGGGCACCCGCGCGACTGGGTAACAACGCTATCACGGGCGGCGGATTGCAAAGAATGGAAACAGTAACGAACAAACTAATGAAGTGCGTCCAATTACGTTCGAACATATGATCCACCGGAGATAAGTGCGTACCAGTGCGAACATGTGCGCGAACACAGCAGAGACGGGGCCGTTCCGTTAGACTTCCAGAGCGGGTTATGCTGGTTTCGGTTTCAGTTGCGCCAGTTTCGGTTACCGTTGCGCTAGCGAAGTAGCATCAACAGATGAACACGCTTCTAATTGTAGCGTAAGTCCTTCTATGTTTTGGCGTAATATGGCACAAAATGCGTCATATATGCACGCTTCTGTTCTTTAAATACGCACTTTGCATAACACTTGTTTCGTACGCTCTTGTATCGAGTGTGCCGTACAGTAAACCATTTCTAGAGCGCGAAGGCGAAAAGACAACTCTCACAAAAAGGCCTGGTCACGTGACTTAAAGGGCTCAAGGGCTGCCAAGGAACTTATTAGGCGTGCCATTACTGTGACGAATGAAATGTGTACACGTTCGTCGGTGCGCAAAGTTTCACCGCATAACACAACTACGTTACGGCGAAGCTGACCATTAAGAAAAAAAAAAAGGTTATTTGCAATGCACGAAAGGCCTATAAGCAGAGCTCGAAACCCTGTTCATCGCGCAAATGGCACATTCCATCGCTTTATAATTATCCGTTCGTCGTCAATCGATAATCATCGTAATTATCTATCACAGGTGGTGTTGTGTTACCTGGTCAGCAGTCTATATAAGCATAAAATGTTTAGGTATTGATGAGAGAAAAGCAAAAACGAATTTTGGGATCTTATGTGTTAAAACCACAATGCAATTACAAGGCACGACATAGCAGTGCAACCTTGGATCAATTTTAACCACCTTAGGTTTCTTAACACGCACCTGGACGAGCTTTTCCTTGCTTCTCTTACTTTGTCTTTAATATCTACAATTGTATAATGCTTAGACCCTTCAATATTGCTTAATAAATCCTACACAGTATTACTGTAAGCATCCCAATTCATTACCTAACTGCTGTAGTTCTGCTGCTCTGCAGAAAACTAGATAAACTCCACTTTTTCTACACAAGTTGTAAATAACCCATGGTGGTACAAGCCGGCTCCTTAAGAGCGAAGTTGTCAATACTGACTTATTCTCATTTTCACAAGGCCAGCCAACTTATCGTTAAGTTTCTTTTCTTTTCTCCCAGGGACAAGTGAACAGTGCAAGTGACATTGAATGGGTAACTAAACAGCAATGACTTGCAGAGTTCTTTAAATGAGAACGATGTTGGAATACAATGTAGTGTTGAAGTGAAAGAGACTAAATAAGAAAAATCCTTACAAGCAGTGAAACCCACTTGTGCCCACCTTCACTGAAATACTATTAAATATAGTTTTTTTTTACCTCTAATACATGCAATCACTAACAATAAAAAAGGGAACACTGAAATTACTTTCGATGTCTGATAGTTGCTAAACACAGTGGGCAAGCACAAAAGTGTGCAAAACACATGCTGTTACACTGAAAAGATTGCTCGTGTAATCATAATAAATCATGCTTATACGTACTTTACGAATGATCACCACACAAACACAAGTTTGGTATACCCGTTCACACTGCTCATGACTATACTTTCCTTTTTCTTGAAATATTTTCCCTTTCTTAATAGATTTATAACAATTTAATCGGCCAGTAGAATACATATGAATCACTGCAATTTTTTATATACAAAAGCATGTACAAATACATACCCTTACATATATTAATGGGGCATCACATCAATTATTGTGATGCCCCTACCACCTCCTGCATAATCAATTTCTGGCCTGTTGTGTTTACAATCGCTGCATGGTCAGGACTGGTCACTTAGCCTGTGTTGGCAAAATGATAGCCAACATCAGCCACTGCTTGTTAAATGGTGTGAGGGTTGGTTTATGTAGACTACATGCCATTAAATCATCAACATTGTATGCATTTAATTTCAATTTGAAGATCCTCTTGCATAGGATAATGCTGCAATGTCAGTTAGTTCTGCCCCAAATTTTTTCATTACACAAAATCTTCACTTGTTTATTGTGATTAATAGAATAATTTGCACACATAATCTAGTCCTTTTTTTTTCGGCCCTTTCACGTCGTCTTAAGACGTCCGTGCACTTACTTTTGCTCGAGCTGCCTCAGGCGCTCCTGTTCCTGTTTAGAAAGTTCCTCTTCTAGCCGCTGCCTTTCCAATTCTTCTTCCTGCTCTCTCCTCCTTTCCTCCTCCTCTTCCTGCCTAAAAGAGGAACTGCAAACCTTAAGAGCCCGCAAGACTTGAACCCAACATGGGTTTGTTCAAAGTACGAATTAAGGTGCCTGAAGCGTCGGCCTCTGCAAAAACATGACAAGGATGGTTGCAAGATTCATGCACAAAGGTAATGATAGGATTAAACACTAAGAAACTATAAATACATGGTAAGTTAAATCTGCATATAACAAACCTCCATATAACGAATTCCTCGGTATAACGAAGTTTTTCTATTCCTCGCCGTTACTGCACAGAGGCATATGTATTTGCGATCTCTATGTAACAAAGTAACAATGATCATACATCCTTGATATAACAAATTTTCCCCATGGAGAATCTAAGAATTTTGCTCTGGACTTCGTCATTTTGGCATGAGCATGCGGAGGCATGCTCAAGAATACAAAAAAATAAGATGCAAAATTTTTGTGTCACTGCTCCTTTAAAAGAGGTCTGACAAGTTCACCTTTTGCGTTCCTTCTCTTCCATATCTGCCTTGTGTGCTTCGACGAACGGCCGGAACAGAGGACACTTGAGGTTGAGCAACTCAATGAACTTCTTCATGGCCGTCTCGCGGTCCGTGTCTCCTAACGAAATCCAGGCTTGCCTGTCACGGAAACACAATGCAACTTCGTGTCAGTCAAGACCAACCACCTTGGAGCCTTTTCGACATACTAACCTCCTGTCCCTTCCTACGACATCGAGGTAGCCAAGAGGTTTACACCGCTCCGGGTTGTACTTTCCATGTGTAACTTGAAGTGTGTGGGCTACGAGATTGACCTTGTCTTCGTAGGAAATGTGGAAGGCTTTTCCTTCGTGTTCTGTACACGTGAAGAAAGTATAACAAACAAAACGAAAGCACTCGTCTGAAAATGCAGCCAATGGTGGCATGTCAACAGTGTCCCCGACATCTGTAAGTACTTAGACTGGAATAGTTCAATGGGGCATCGGCATCCGGTGACCATGTCAAAAACACCAATAGCCTCGAACAGCATGCGGGGTATCCGATACCATTTATCACAACTGCTCATTGCGATGTCTCCAACAACAGTCGCGGTCGAACGCCACTGTAACGAAACTACATATACAACGAACTATTCCCAAGTTACCCGTACGGGGTGCCAGGCTACGTTGCGAGCGTCGGGGTGCGGCACATTTACACGAAGCAAGCTGCCCAATAAGGTCTTTTAAAGGCCCCTGTTACGTCGTTGCAATGTTGATGCTAGTGACTGTATACGTCAGCACGAATGTCATTACTGCTTACGTAGCACTGCTTTTAGTTGCGCGTAATCCTACGCAAACACACACACGACTTTTATCTTTACTGCGCGAAATATAAGATACGAGACGATGATCGCACAATTTTCTTTTCCCCGTGTTCTCGCGTAGTCCACACGACCTTCTATTTATCGTAGCTTGTGCGCTCAAGTCGTGACCTGTAAGCTTAGTCCCAAGCATTGCGACGGGCGCTTCCCTTTTCACGCGTTGTCACTAACAGATGTCCCCAGGCGCGCGACACCAGAATGAAACTGTACACCCCTGATTTATAGAACGAACACGTCAAACACCGTCGGCGGAAGTAGAGACAAGCGCGATCGACGGTGGAGATGACAGCGCTCACCCTTGAAAAACGCGGTGGCCATTTTGTACAGTTGATCGAGGGTGAATCCCCAGGTGACAGTGCAGGCATCCTGCTCGCTGGTGACCTGTGGTTGTGGAAGACTGCTGATTTTGGACCCTGTCTCTTCGCCGCCGGGGCAACTCCGGACCGGCCCATTGCTGGCGCTCGCCATTGCTGCAACGCTGGCAGCGGGTACCGAGGCGCCAGACGCGGATTGAATGAGAAACCGAAAGCGAAACCGCGTTCACCTCCAAATTCTGGTCAATGACCGCACCGCTCGCTATTAAAACGCGAACGTGTGTATATGCTCAAGAAAAATAGGTACGGCACTAAAAGGACGAGAGAGAATGCATCTAATTTTTTTCTCTCTTTCTCTATTTCTTTCTTCTCTTACCACTACTTATTTAATTCCAATTTCCCCCCTCCCCCATGCACTATTGCTGAGGTGTCCTCCCCCTGAGAAGACAGGTGCGGGGTACGCGTATATTTTCATTTCCTCATCAAAATCACTCCCCCAGGACGAGAACAAAGTAAATAAACGAAACAACGAGCGCGTTGATCTTCACGGCACCATGCATATTTTCCTGAAGTATTGAACCAACCAGCTCAGTGACAAAGCCTGTTGTGGTGTGTACGGTTACATATAAAAAAAAAAACAGACAGAGAAAAAACATTATTTTATTTACGATGAAGTCAAGTGACTGGCGTACTAGTGAATTGAAGGTTAACCGCGTTGCGAGAGAACATTAAAAATAAGAAGCGCCGATAAGCCGGTGTCGTGATGTCCTGACCTGCTGATTCAGACTAGTTGCAAGAGACTGTAACGTGTACGCCACTGATGTAGGAACTTACCAGCACGAAATCATCAATAAATATTTCTAAAAATGTTCACTTTCTTAGAACCTTGTATCTCAGCACGGACATTTGATGGTATAGTTCAAACGAAGGACCTGCGATAACTACGTTATTTCCATTTGTTCGTAATAACGAGGTGCTTCATGTCATCACCGTAGACGAGCATAAGTGAGATCTGGCACAAATGAGACACTTTGCAACACACAGATAACACTCCGCAGAAATCTCTGCACGATGCGAGCATTCACTTTTAAATGTGTTCAGAACATTTCAGTGTTTAGGATAACTTATAAAAACTTACCTGAGCTGAAGGAATGAATTAACGTAGCAATAAAAACAAAAACATGCAACTTAACAAGGTTTGAGAACTAATTCAAAGCCCGAACGCAAGCTTTGAAATTCATTTACACCACTACGAATTGCACAAATAGAATTTTATACCAGGGGGGAGGGGGGGGAGAAGTAACCTTGACCAGTAACTGCTTTTCCCCTTTTTACAACAATCTTGTTACTGCAAGACTCTAAGAAATCATGCTATGAAAGAATACTACGTCAGTGTGGATTGGCTTAATTAGCACTTTTCAAAACAAGAAAGCTACTGCCTACAAATGCATGCTTATACATTCATTAACTTCGAAGATTCGCTGCGCCAAGTAACGGAAGACGACTCGATGGGTAACTTTCCAATCAAAAGTGAACACGAAAATTGTTCATCCCAGCAGCTTTGAAATTTTCCACATCCAATCTCTGTGCAAAGTCATATCATATATTTGCTTTTATGTACGTACACAAGTTGGATTTTGCATGTTTGCTAATGTACAGCAGCCGAGCTGTCATACTTCATGTACTTGCCAATGTGTGAGAACCAAAACAGAAATTAATTACACTAATTATGCCTTTTGCCTTATTTCTTGGGAGACATGTTTACTTTATACCACTTGTTTGAAGACGCACACGGCACATGTTCTACGCCAAAGAAACAGAGTGCCCTTTTTGACTGTTGCTTTGATGTCAACAAACAGATTTCCAAGTCTCAATCTGCAGGTTTAGCGAGAAGCACTGACTTATTGTTCCTTCGTTTAAGGCCACTTGATTTTGTCTTGTACATCTCTCGAATACTTAGCAAAACCAGCTTCTCAATAGTTTAGCCCTTCTCATTTTCTTCAACGCTCATGTACCTGATAAAGAGGACTGAATGTTTATAATCATAATAAAAAGAATTGACATAACTTCCAACATTAATGTCCCTTCTCAAAATTTATACCAGTATGCAGACTGTCAGTTATATTGCGAGTTGTATACACTATAATTGAGGTCTGACAACAAATATGAAGGTACAAAGAAACAAATGAACAAGTGCTGGAGGGCTTCAATGGCAACATTTTCTTTATTGGCATTCAACAAAAAAAACAAAAAAATAAATGCTCCTTACAGCTCACTCCAGGCTGTTTTTTCATCATGAAATAGCGAGGCTGTAATTTATGTTTCCTTCAGGTAGCTCAAATACTGCACGCCCCAAAAACAGGCAAATTAAGTGCACATTAAGATTACTGATTGGTTCATAATGCTTAGAATCTCGTTAAGATCTGGAGTATTTTTTTTTTCAAATGCCTAATGACAAAAAGAAAAGGCCTTCAAGATGTTTTGACGATATTATTCACCCCCTTTCTTCATTTGATGTGGAGGTGACCCTGCTGCACGTTTTTGCAAGGAAGAATTATGTCAACAAGACGGACTTTTTAAAGTGCACTTCAAATCCACTCCTTGCACAACAACTTCGGGCAGTCCAGGGAGCCTGCGAAGTGGTCGGGAACCTTTGGTCCGTGACCCCGTCACGGGTGCTGCCTTCGGTGGGTTCTTAGGAACCTTCTTCCATGGTCGCAAGTAAAGTTAGTCTGTCTGTCTGTCTGAGGACACTTCCCAGCTAACTACTTCAACAAAGTGTATTCGGTATGCACTTGCAACTGGCAACATTGTTGGATAGCTTTAGCTCAGCATTTCCAGACCACTCAGCATTAGCTAGCGTACAACAATTTGCGTTCAACCACTGCGCACAACCAATTTGCGTGCAACAATTTGCGTGCAACCACTGAGCTGAAACATGCCCAAGACTTGCCAGTTGCAAGAGGCGAGGTGGTGCCCTAGCTCTGAAGTGACTAAAGAGACTGACAACAAGCTTTCATAGTAGTTAATTTTTTTTTTGCTTCTTAATGTTGGAAGAGGGGTAGAGTTCAGTCATACAGTTGTAACGAGAAAACTTTTGTCCACCACCTTTTATGAGAATTGTCTGATATCCATGATGGTAAATGAAGTGTGTTGGAGGCATGTGGGAAAAAGTGGTAGCTGAGCATGAAAGTGATTACCGTACAAACTTGCATGGGGGGTCACATGAAGGTTACATGCAATCTTGACATACCGAAAATCGAAAATGAAAAAAAAAAAGACAAAAATCAGAAATTCTGAATGATGTACTCCATGTGATGGCACATATCTATACAGATCAACTATGTAATTATTAATATTGTTACAGTAAAAGGGATCTTCAATGGCACAATTAGGTGGCACGGAAGATGATTTAAACGTGAATGTGCTGGTTAATTGAATGCAAGCAGCAGTGGTAGCAATAATAATAATTACTCGATTGCACAATGCTCTTGCACGAATAAATGAACTAATGAAGTTGTTAGGAAAGAAGGAGCATTCAGTCTTACGGCGGTGGGTCTTACGGCATTTTTCGAGTCTGTTGTTATAATACTTAATGTAATGACACCACCGCTCATGAACACAAAGTTTCCTTTACCAAGTAGTATGCATAGAACAAAACATGAATGCCTTAAATATCTTGAAAGACTGTAATTTTAAGTGTTAAGTATGATAGCACTAAGTAACAGCCGACTATGTCCAGAATTTTGAATGCCACAACTGCAAAGTGCCTGGGCTTGTAGCAAGATGGTACATCTAGCTTCCTTTTCTTTCCAAAGAAATTTAAGACTACAATTCTTACTTAAGTTATAAATCTTGCATGATTGTTCCTGGCCCAATAAGATGTCTTTCGTTTCTTTATGACTTTATCGTGACACATTCTTGGTGATTTACAGCCTCTTAAAACCAAGCGAACCACACGTTGCTAGCATTTCCAAAGAGGCACGCTATCACACATTAGTTGAGCAACATGAAATGAACACAGTTGTGTGTAGCAGCTGAGAACACAAAATGCGAGAAGGACACACTGTGAGAAATGCTCAGCCAAAAATGACTGCTGTCGTGACAGTGTAGGAGGCACTTTTGTGAAAAGATCAACAATGACAACAATATAAACTCGACTATAGCTCCATGTTTTAAAAAACAACCTGCTTATAAATGCAGCAGGATCACGAAAGCTGGCCTGCCATTTACATTATCATAATCATCAGCCCGACTATGCCCACTGCAGGGCAAAGGCCTCTCCCATGTTTTGCCAATCAACCCGGGGCTGTGCTTTGTGTTGCCATGTTATACCTGCAAATTCCTTAATCTCATCTGCCATCCGGCAGATGAGATTAGGGATTTGCTTAAGGATTAAGGAATCTGCCGGATGGCAGGCGGATGCTCTAGCCACTACACAACAGCGATGGCGTAGTGGCTAGAGCATCCGCCTCGCATGCAAAAGGTTTGTGCTTCAAATCCCGGCGCCACGCAGTTCCCAACCGGATAAAAAAAAAATCCGCGTGGTGATGGAACTGCATTACGAGGCCTGGGGTGCGGCCTCACCGGTAACCACCGCCGGGAACGCACTCCCTCACCAGAGAAGGATTGGCCACCCTGGTGCAGTATCTGGCCACTACCTCCCACATGCATACGTCAAATAGCTCACGGCCCTCAGTCCCCAGCAGATGCGAAGCAACTGACCACGGCGGCGGTCAGATCTGCAACACAGCAGAGGGTGCTAAGAATCTCTGGATCCGGACAGGCCGCCATTGGAACCTGAACTTGGCAACGTTCAACGCTAGAACCTTAACTAGTGAGGGCAGTCTAGCTGTACTATTCGAGGAGCTAGAGGGCGTTAAATTGGATATAATAGGGCTCAGTGAGGTTAGGAGGACAGATAAAGCCTATACGGTGCTACAGAATGGGCACGTCCTTTGCTATCGGGCTTGACTGACAGAAGAGAACTGGGAGTGGGGTTTCTAATTCACAGAAACATAGCTGGCATAGATGAATACTATAGCATTAATGAAAGGGTGGTAGGTATCGTAATTAAACTGAATAAGAGATACAAGATGAAGGTGGCACAGGCTTACGCGCCTACATCCAGCCATGATGACGCTTCAGTTGAAAGCTTCTATGAAGACGTGGAATCGGCAATGAGTAAGGTAAAAACACAGTATACAATACTGATGGGAGACTTTAATGCAAAGGTAGGGAAGAAACAGACTGGAGACCAGACAGTATGAGATTATGGCATCGGTACTAGAAACGCCAGAGGAGAGCTACTAGTAGAATTCGCAGAACGCAGTAATTTACAGATTTTGAATACCTTCTACCGAAAACGAGGAAACCGCAAGTGGACATGGAGAAGCCCTAATGGCGAAAATAAGAACGAAATAGACTTTATAATGAGTGCACACCCAGGCATTGTGCAGGATGTGGAAGTGGTTGCCAAGATACGATGCAGTGACCATAGAATGGTACGGTCTCGAATTCGCCTAGACTTGAGGAAGGAACGACAGAAACTGATACGCAAGAAGCCAATCAATGAGCTAGCACTGAGAGGGAAAGTACAGGAATGCAGAGTCTCGCTTCAGAACAGGTACTCGGCTTTTAGTGAGGAAACCAACCTTAGCATAGATACAATGAATGATAATCTGACGAGTATCATTACAGAGTGTGCAGTGGAAGTTGGAGGCAGGGTAGTTAGACAGGACACTGGCAAGCTTTCCCAGGAAACTAAGAATCTCATTAAGCGTCAAACCATGAAAGTCTCAAGTATAACAGACAAAATAGAACTAGCAGAGCTTTCGAAGTTGATTAAAAGGCGTAAGGTATCCGATGTAAGAAGATATAACATGGAGAGAATTGAACACGCTCTGAAAAACGGAGGAAGCGTCAAAGCAGTAAAGAGGAAACTTGGGATAGGCGAAAATCGGATGTATGCACTAAGGGACAAAGAAGGCAAAATAACTACCAATATGGTTAGGATAGTTAAAATAGCGGAGGAGTTTTACAGAGATCTGTACAGTAGCCGGGACAACCACGACTTTAATACTATAAGAACTAGCAGTAACCCAGATGACACCCCACAAGTAATGAAAGAAGAAGTCGGAAAAGCTTTGGAGAGCATGCAAAGAGGCAAAGCTGCTGGTGAGGATCACGTAACATCATATCTGCTGAAAGATGGAGGACAGATTGTGTTAGAAAAATTATCCACCCTGTTTACGAGGTGTCTCCTGACGGGAAGAGTACCAGAGTCTTGGAAGAACGCTAACATCATCTTAATACATAAGGATATGACAAGGACTTGAAGAATTAGAGGCCGATTAGCTTGCTCTCTGTAGTATACAAGCTATTTACAAAGGTCATTGCTAACAGAGTAAAGAAAACATTAGAACTCAATCAACTGAAGGAACAAGCAGGATTTCGAACAGGCTACTCAACAATCGACCACATTCATACTATCAATCAGGCAATAGAGAAATGCTCAGAATATAACCAACAACTATACATAGCCTTCATAGATTACAAGAAGGCGTTTGATTCAGTAGAAATATCAGCCGTCATGCAGACACTGCGGAATCAGGGCGTTGATGAAGTATATTGCCGCGCGCTTGATCTGCCAGCGCAAAAGAGGCAGACGAAGTGGCAGTTCCCCTCGTGCCATTTGTTCTGTTTTTTGGCTGCGCTGAGCCGACCGCTCTTCGGACTTTTGTGAGGACGCCTTAAAAACGTCTCCTGTCTTTTAACGTGACATTTTAATGGTGGAGGTGCTGGGTAACCTCACCTATGCAACAGACTCCTTCTAGCAGCCGGAACGTGACCCAAAACCCAGAGCTTACGCCGGTACACCGTTTCAGTCGGAGGATTCGAGGACTGTCCCCCGAGTTTGTGCCTCACAGTACAAGTACGTCGACTGGTATGGAGAATACTGTTGCTGTCACCGCTTCCCCTGCCGCTGGAGCCGCCGCTGCTCCAAACCGCTGCACCCGCAGCTGCACCCACTCATTACACGCTGCAAAAACCACGTGTTCCGAGTCCCTTCCGTGGTGGCCTCTATGAAGATGTGGAAGATTGGCTGGCTGAGTACGAGTACGTAGCGGATTTCAACGGGTGGGACGAAGTAGCGAAGCTCAAGAATGTGTACTTTAGTCTTCTGGATGGTGCTCGCACATGGTTCCAGAACCGCAAGGGCCTCCTAACGTCGTGGCATGAGTTCTGTCACAGGCTCCGCGAAACGTACTCGAGTCTCGATCGTCGAGAGCGCGCTGAAAGGGCCCTCCAGTCCCGCATGCAGATGCCTAATGAAGGTGTGGCTGCATACGTGGAGGATATGGTTCATCTGTTCACTCGCGCCGATCCAACCATGCCGGAAGACAAGAAGCTGCGACACTTGATGCGAGGTGTGAAAGAGCAGCTCTTCGCTGGACTCATTCGTAGTCCGCCTAGAACGGTTGCGGAGTTCCTCACTGAAGCCGTCGCCATGGAAAAGGCGCTGCAGCAGCGGAACCAGTACGATCGGCAAGTGAATGCTACCTATACCACCGGGCTAGGCTCGTTCCCGACCGACGTGGGAGCGCTTCGCGAGCTGATACGTTCGGTTGTTCGCGACGAGCTGCAACAGCTGCAACAGCTGAACCAGGCGCAGCAGCAGCCTTCCACGAATTGCATCGCCACCATCATACGTGACGAAGTTCAGCATGCGCTCGGCACACCTCGTCGCGAGACACCAACGCAGGTTGCTGCACCACTTCAGGCGTTCGCAACTTCAAGTGAACCTCTAGGGGTGACCTACGCAGACGTATTGAGACGCACCGTTCCGTCGTCCACGACACCATCCCCAGTGAGTGGTTTCCAGCGCACCACTTATACCGACACGTTCGAACACAACGCACCTGCACCAGTCCCACTACCAGCCGCAACCCCGTACGCCACACTGCAGTCCGCACAGGTGGTCCCTTATTTTGCAGACACTCGACCCGTCATGCGTAAATCCGACATATGGCGCATGCCCGACCGACGACCGCTTTGCTACCACTGCGGTGAAGCGGGTCACCTCTACCGAGACTGCCAGTACCGCCGACTTGGGCTGCAGGGTTTTCCTGCCAATTCACCCCGCCCCCGGTTTGGACAGAGACCACCAGAAATTGAAGATTTTATCGCTCGGCAGAACGTCCCACTCAGGCGTCAGTCGCGTTCACCGTCACCGCGGTCGTCGTCTTATTCAGGCAACGGAAATCGAAGGCCGCAAGGACGGTCTCCGAGCCCCCGCCTGGAAAACTAACGCCAGCGACCTTTCGAGGCGAGGGCCGCTGATTCTCGACGTGATGAAGACCTCGCCCTCCAATCGACGCGACATCGGACCAACGGAAATTCGACTACGCCGGCGCCTGTATCCCAGCTGAGCGACTTTTCAATGGACATACCTGTGATGCTCGACGGTCGCAATTTAACTGCCTTAATAGACACTGGTGCTGACTACTCGATTATTAGCGGACAATTGGCACGTACCTTGAAGAAAGTGATAATGCCTTGGACAGGATCGCATGTACGTACAGCTGGCGGACATGTTGTAACGCCGGTTGGTTTGTGCACGTCCAGGCTACAAATACGAGGCTGCACGTTTTTGGTCAGCTCCATCGTGCTACGTGACTGCTCCCGCGAATTAATTCTCGGCCTCGATTTTCTTCGGGAATATGGCGCCGTAATCGACCTACGGCGACGCTGCATTTCCTTTTCGACAGTCAAACGCTACGTCAAGGGACTCCAACCGCCGTACAAACCGCCCTCCGTGTTTCCGACGACAGTGTCACAATACCACCTCGTGCAAGTATCCTAATTCAGGTGACTTCCGAAGGAACCAGTGACGGTGAAACAGTGGCAGAGTGCAACGTCTCCCTGCTGCTGGCGCTTGGAATTTCTGTGGCACGAGGCATCATTGACATTCGGAACGGTACAGCCGAGGTCATGATTACAAATTTCACCAATGAGCATCGTCACCTTTTCCGGGGCACTGCGGTCGCCTACGCTGAAGCCTTGGAGGACGTCATTGAGTGTTTTGCCTGTGAAGACAGTAGCCGCGATGGACAAACCGTAATAGATGTTGACATGAACAGTGCACTGCCGGAAGAGAACCAGAGGGCCTTGCGAGAGCTATTGTTTGAATTCAGGGCGTGCTTTGCTCAGTCGTCTAAAGTGAGTCAGACGCCAATTACACAGCACAGGATAATCACTTACGACGACGCAAGACCTATTCACCAACAGCCATACCGCGTCTCGCCGACAGAACGCGCAGCTATCAAGCAGCAAGTGAAAGAAATGATCGACGACGGCGTTATCCAGCCTTCGAACAGTCCCTGGTCCTCACCGGTCGTTCTGGTTAAGAAGAAGGACGGTACGCTTCGCTTCTGTGTAGATTACAGAAAGCTCAACAACGTCACAAAAAAAGATGTTTATCCGCTGCCGCGTATTGATGACTCGCTTGACCGACTACGACGAGCGAAGTATTTTTCTTCCCTGGATTTAAAGAGTGGCTACTGGCAAATTGAGGTTGATGAGCGCGACCGTGAAAAAACCGCCTTTGTCACGCCGGATGGCCTCTACGAATTTCGGGTGCTACCGTTCGGACTCTGCTCTGCGCCAGCTACCTTCCAACGCATGATGGACACTGTGTTGACTGACCTAAAATGGCAAAGCTGCCTTGTGTACTTGGATGATGTGGTCGTGTTTTCAACCAGCTTCTCCGAACATCTGAAGCGACTACGACAGGTACTTGAGGCGATTCGGACGGCTAACCTTACGTTAAAGCCGCAAAAATGCCATTTCGGTTACGAAGAACTAAAGTTCCTTGGACATGTCCGTAAGCGCAGAAGGCGTCCGTCCTGACCCTGAGAAAACCGCCGCTGTCGCAGCCTTCCCGACTCCCTGCCGATAAGAAAAGTGTGCGGCGGTTTCTTGGTCTATGCGCGTACTACCGGCGCTTATAGGCAATTTTTCGAAAATTGCCGAACCATTAACTAGACTCACTAGAGACGATACGCCGTTCGTTTGGAGTGCTGAACAAGAATCAGCATTCACAGAGCTTCGGCTTCGCCTGGCATCACCACCTGTTCTTGGACATTTCGACGAGGAAGCCGAAACAGAAATTCATACCGACGCCAGTAACGTCGGTCTGGGCGCGGTACTCGTCCAACGGCAGGAGGGAATTGAAAAGGTTATCGCCTACGCAAGCCGAACCCTAACACGCCCGGAGTCAAACTACAGTACCACGGAGAAGGAGTGCCTTGCTGTCGTGTGGGCAATTGCTAAGTTTCGACCTTACCTTTACGGCCGTCCATTCAGAGTAGTGACGGATCATCACTCGCTGTGCTGGCTTGCGAACCTCAGAGACCCCTCCGGACGACTGGCAAGGTGGAGCCTACGTCTGCAGGAGTACGACGTCACTATCGTGTACAAGTCCGGTCGTGCACACGAAGATGCGGACACGTTGTCACGCGCGCCAGTTGAGCCTGCCGCTCAGAGCTTCGAAGAGGACTGCCCTTTCCTTGGCTCCGTAAGCGTAACAGACTTGGCTTTACGGCAGCGAGCAGATGCTCAATTGCGACCTATCATTGAACATCTAGAGGGCCGCAACGTATCACTGCCCCAGCATATAACTCGCGGATTGTCATCCTTCTGCTTACAACAGGGCGTGTTGTACAAGAAGAACGCAGCCGCCAGCAACAAAACTTACCTGTTGGTCGTCCCCGCAGAGCTGCGTGAGGAAATTCTATTTGCCTGCCACAACGAGCCTCCATCGGGCCATCTGGGCATCACCCGAACCATCGCTAGGGTACGAAAGTCTTACTACTGGCCGAAACTTGCCGCTTGCGTTAAACAGTACGTTCAAGCCTGCCGCGAATGCCAGCGCCGAAAATCCCCATCTGTTAAGCCTGCGGGATTACTTCACCCTATCGAGCCACCCAGAACACCCTTCGATCAAGTCGGCATGGACCTCCTGGGTCCGTTTCCCTTGTCATCTTCCGGCAACAAGTGGATAATCGTCGCTACAGATTATCTAACCCGCTATGCTGAAACTAAGGCGCTTCCTAAAAGCACGGCTTGTGAAGTTGCTCAGTTTTTCATCGAGAGAATTGTATTACGCCACGGTGCTCCATCCTGTGTCATCACAGACCGAGGAACAGCGTTTACAGCAAGGCTCCTTGAACAAGTTTTTCAGTTAAGTTACTCCACGCATCGCAAGACAACAGCGTATCACCCTCAGACAAATGGACTGACCGAGCGGTTTAACAAAACGATGACTGATATGCTGTCTATGTACATAGACGTACAGCACAAGACGTGGGATGAAATACTGCCTTACGTAACATTCGCGTATAATACCGCTACGCAAGAGACCACACGATTCACTCCGTTTCGTCTTCTATACGGTCGGGATGTTCAGACGATGTTGGACGCAATGCTCCCATGCGACATTGACAACATCGAGGATCTCGACGAAGATGCTGAGTGTTTCGTGCAACGAGCCGAGGAAGCACGTCAACTAGCCCGCGTAAACATCAAGAAACAACAAGGCGTCGATGCACAGCGCTACAAACCGCTGCCACAGACAAGTCGATTATAAACCAGGTGACCAGGTGTTAGTTTGGACCCCTGTGCGCTGCAAAGGTCTCTCTGAGAAGCTTCTCAGTCGGTATTTTGGCCCGTACAAAGTGCTACGACAAGTGAGCGACGTCAATTACGAAGTCCTTCCGGACGGAAGCCAACCACCCCCGACGCCGACAGCTACGACCCGAGATTGTGCACGTGGTGCGGTTAAAACCGTACCACACACTGTGACAATGTCTTTTTTTTTACGATACACGCTTCGTTTAGCATCGAGGCGATGCTCTTCAGGGAGGAGGGGCAGTGCCGCGCGCTTGATCTGCCAGCGCAAAAGAGGCAGACGAAGTGGCAGTTCCCCTCGTGCCATTTGTTCTGTTTTTTGGCTGCGCTGAGCCGACCGCTCTTCGGACTTTTGTGAGGACGCCTTAAAAACGTCTCCTGTCTTTTTAACGTGACAATATATTAACATCCTGGAAGAAATCTACAGGGGATCAACTGCTACCATAGTGCTTCATAAAGAAAGCAACGGAATACCAATCAAGAAGGGTGTAAGGCAGGGGGACACAATCTCCCCAATGCTATTTACCGCATGCTTACAGGAGGTTTTCAGAAGCCTAGAATGGGAACAGTTAGGGATAAGAGTTAATGGAGAGTACCTTAGTAACCTGCGCTTCGCCGATGACATTGCATTACTGAGTAACTCAGGGGACGAATTGCAACTCATGATTACGGAGTTAGACAAGGAGGGCAGAAAGGTTGGTCTTAAAATTAATCTGCAGAAAACGAAAGTAATGTACAACAACTTCGGAAAAGAGCAGCGCTTCGAGATAGGTAATAGTGCACTTCAAGTTGTAAAAGACTATGTCTACTTAGGGCAGGTAATAACCGCGGAGCCGAACCACGAGATTGAAGTAACTAGAAGAATAAGAATGGGGTGGAGCACATTTGGCAAGCACTCTCAAATTATGACAGGTAGATTGCCACTATCCCTCAAGAGGAAGGTATATAACAGCTGTATCTTGCCGGTACTTAGCTACGGAGCAGAAACCTGGAGACTTGCAAAGAGGGTTCAGCTTAAATTGAGGACGACGCAGCGAGCAATGGAAAGAAAAATGCTAGGTGTAACCTTAAGAGACAAGAAGAGAGCAGAGTGGATTAGGGAACAAACGGGGGTTAAGGATATCATAGCTGATATCAAGAAGAAGAAATGGACATGGGCCGGGCATGTAGTGCAAAGACAGGATAACCACTGGTCGTTAAGGGTAACTAACTGGATTCCCAGAGAAGGCAAGTGAGTCAGGGGGAGACAGAAGGTTAGGGGAGACAGAAGGTTAGGTGGGCAGATGAGATTATGAAGTTTGCGGGTATAAATTGGCAGCAGCAAGCACAGGACCGGGTTATTAACTGGCGGAACATGGGAGAGGCCTTTGTCCTGCAGTGGAAGTAGTCAGGCTGATGATGATGAATCGTCAGCCTGACTATGCCCACTGCAGAGCAAAGGCCTCTCCCATGCTTTGCCAATCAACCCGGGGCTGTGCTTTGTGTTGCCATGTTATACCTGTAAATTCCCTAATCTCATCTGCCCACCTAATTTTCTGTCTCCCTTTTCCACATTTGTCCTGAAATTACATTTATGAGCATTACTTATTTACTTTATGGCAGAAGGTTTTCCTTTGTGGTTATATTTACCATCACTTGATTAATCATCCTACGCAACTCACAAAACCTAAAAAAAAGCACTTCATGCTTCGAAACAACAATTATAAAGTAAAATTTGGATCCTCTAAGATACTCAACGAGATTCACTAAATAGAAATAACAGACCTTCCAAGTATTGGTGGCATTTTGGCCAGTCAAACTTAAAAATGCATAGCACTCCTATGCGTACCTGGTGATATATACAAAACACTATACGTCGGTGCTGTTTGGTGTAAGAATTCACTGAGTGCCAGTTTTGGCCAGCGAGGCACACACGCTCAATGTCCGTCGCACCACATTGGCCTCAACAGTGGCAACCAAGAGATGACTTTTCAGAGTTTCTTCACTTTGCATAGATACGAAGGTACACATACGGATGAAGAATGATGTGTGCTTCAGTTTCTTGACATACGGACCACCGGGTCTGTATGCCAAGCGGTGTCCGCAGGGTCTGCACGTGTACGGAACTAATGTTCTTGCGAGATAAATAAATGCACAGTTTCCCAAACAACGTTGTGGACTCATATCACAGGTGCTGCCAGAGTCACACGCTCGATGATATGCCGTCACCACAACTTCTGCACAAGCAATCACGATGGGAGACGACAGCTCGGAGGAACACGTTCACATCACAGCAGTTTGATGAGGAGAACCGAGGTGAAGCCTCCGATCGTCAGGCCAGTCATGATGGCCGAGCACATCAGGAATCCTGTTTTTTTCCTGGAGGTAGCTGGCCACTTTCCTGAAACAGCGTGATTTTGTGGGTTGCACTCAGAAATTCGGTCAACGTGTTCGGCATGGCTCAAGTACATTCACAGCAAAAAAATCTCGTGTCGTGCGATAGGTTGATAAAACATTTAGAGCTCACTGAGGCTCACTCATGAAACATCCGCCCCCCTCAGGGCTCGCTTGGACATGCCCTGACAGATGTTTTCCTCAACTGGACTCATTCGAACTCAGACTATCATTTTCTTCAATCATACTCACTCAGACTCACGGCTCGATCCGAGTCTGAGCGAATTGAGAGTTTGCCAAACTATGGACTCGTGCATTTACATGGCGCAGCATGATACAATGGAACACACCAAAGACATCTGCTCACTCCTAGACAAGCAGAAATTTTTTTTTTACACTGGAACAGTTGATCTTACAAGCAAACCCATGCTGTAACCATGAAGACAGACAAATACTAATACTTGACCTGATGGTAACTTTACGGCCACAAGGTTTGGTTCCAACATATTACTTAATTACGGTTGAACTTCAGTATAACAAAATGGCAGGAGTTGGAAAAAACTTCATTGAATTACAAACTTTGTCTACGTAAAGTACTGGGTATTTCAATTGCCCTAACAACGTCACCATTCCTGAGACATACTCATTTTACTAAAATTTGTGTCGGGCACTTATGTTCAGATTTTCCTGTGAGGAGTTTTTCAAATAAATTGTGGATAGCTCCAAATCATGACCGATAGCTTTTTTAAATACAAATACCTTCTTTTCTGTTCACTTAAAGAAACAATATTCCTCAAAATTTATTATTATCATTTTTTTTTTTGCTCATCAAAACTTCGCTGTAGGAAAGCAAGCTAGCAAACAACTTCACTAAATTGAGAGCAGACATACATACATTCCAACTGAAGTAGGAAATGCAACAGAAAATGTTCATTTCACAGAATAATGCCTTTATAAGAGGCATTATCCGGGCAGCAGTCCTTGCTTTTTATATGAGATGCCTTTTATAGGCACGGCACCACTTATACATTTTCTTATCAACCTGTATTTTACTCCAGTCACACTGGTGTTACTTATACCCATTTGTCTCTTACATTAGTCTTTCTTATAAAGTGTTCAGCTGCAGCATAAAATTCATTATAGTGAGGTTTGACTGTAGTTCCTTAACGGAAACCATTCTACAACTGCAAGGTGGCAATCACGTAGAACAGGACATTCATGCCTGCCCTGCTTGTTCAGCTTCTACGGCATTTCCAGCAAAGCATCGTGTAGTGGCATAACTTTGTTCTAATATTTTTTTTATTGTAAAATTCCACACCATTTCTCCAAACTTACAATGGCCAAGGTGAGTTGCTCGTCAACCATGAACTTATCGATACTCACCTAGAGGCCTGCATCATGGACGCGCTGAGCAGGTACCCATTGGTGAATGCGAATACGGTCATGAGAGCAATGAAGGCAACGTCCGAGTCCAGCACAACAGGAAGATAATGCCGAGGATGCGCATTGCACAGCATGAACAGCGGGACGAACACCGTGCGTGCCAGGGTTAGCCACAGAACCGTGTGCTCGTGTTTTTCGTTCTGCAAGATAAAATTTGCACAACTGCTGTCACTGGTTACGCAAAAGCGTGTCTCACGGATCACGACACACTACACCTTAAGAGAGATGAAATACTCATGAGCACGAGGTGTCGCTGGAGTTCGTGCTTCGGCAACCGCCTGTCAAAGGCTGCAGCCTTGATGAAGACAAGTCTACTTGCTGCAATGTGGGCTCCAACGACATCCCACGTTCATAAATTTTTCATCGTTTTAAGCTTTCATATTCTGCAGAACCTCTGCCTTTTTTGAACTACTACGTATAAAAGAACGACAGGCAGGACAGTGAGGGGACACAGTGAGTAATCTGACTCCATGCCATTCCTGAATTTTCATTTCTCTAGTTATCTGATGTCCTCGTTTGTGTTTTCTTCCCTCTCTGTTACTCAAACGAAAAACATGTTGCCAGCAGTATTTTTGCCTTTCTGGTTTCACTTAAATTCTGTAGCGGAAAACGATGGGACATCTTTGACCGAATCAAACTACTATATTTAGACCCATCTTACCAGCACTAGTCAGCTCTGGCTAATTAATGACTAATGTCAGCTAAATATAGCTAAATAATTGCTAATGCTGGCAAGGAGTAAGCTAACTTCAATAAACGCCAGCGAGTGTTGCTGCACGACTGCTCTAGTGGCATGCGCAACCATCCACAGCAAAAACACCCACACTATCGCCACTTAATCTCAACTCAATGAGTCGGTTTTCAACAGTTTTTGGCAAACAATCTCCAATGTTGCCCGAGGAAATTCTATCTGCGAACCAAATGCCGCTGAGATAGTATTCTATGTACAGAATTACACCTTTTTATTGCATACCTAACACGTAGAGTACTTCTTTCAAGTGAATTGTGAATAATCCTGAAAAAAATTGTGCATATTTTATAGACAGACTAAAGGTGCCACAATGCAGTTTACTAAGGCCAGCCAATCAACCATTTTCTTTTTTGTGTGCAGCTCTCCGCTGTTATGATGGGGCTTTCGTAGGGGACAGGGCAACTGGTATAGCCAGAACAAAAGCATCCGAGATGAATAGACATTTCGAGACTTTCCTACTAGGAGAAGGGCCCATGTGCCGTAACACTAGGATTGAGTTGGCAAGAGGAAACTCGATCGGTTCTAAGTTGCCAACTCAAATAGTTACACGGTTCAAACTCAAGCGGTTTTACGATAGCATCAGCTTACTGATAGCAACTGCTGCCTGTTCAGTGTGTCTGTTCACATGTTTGTTTGCATGTTTGCATATCTCTCCAGAAAGTCCGACTCCGGAAAGTTTTATGTCCAGTGTCTGACATATGGCTGATCTACAGTATTACCTGTAGACTGCAACAGAGAATGGTTTCCGCGCATTTTTCAAATTGTAAACTGCCGGGCAGGCCTCGTGGAAGCACATCTGCACACCAGACATTCGCGCAATTTACGTGTCAACTTCACTAAACTAGGATGCATGTCAGAAAAGTATAGTTAAAATATATTTGTATGTCACGTGTGCCTGAGAGGGTCGGTATAAAGCTAAGCCCAAATTTCTGTGTGCTGTTGATAATTATTTCTCGGTACTATCATCATGGGCCTAAGTGCATCCACTGTAAGACAAATGCCTCTTCCAGCTATTTTCAACCCCCTCTGTACAGTATCAGCCAGGTTCCCCGTACTAATCTTGCTGATTTATTCAACTGTTCACAAAACAACATTGTTGTGAACTGCAAGACGATCGAGACATAAAATAAGAATAAGTGAGTAGTGTTTTGTCGCACATTTCCCAGCAATGAACTTGCACCGACTCTTCAATTTCAACACTGACTACTAAACTTGGCATGCTCGATTAATCTGCCGTAGCGGTGGCGCAGAAGAATAAATGAAAATGGTTCTCACCAGGGGCAAGTAAGAGCAGACAATCCTTCCAGTCAGATCGCCAGCATTGAACAGCAAATATCCACAAACGGGCAAGAAGAACCTGCCTAAAAAACATGATAGAGAGTCGTTAAAACTGCAAGCCCGCACTTCTGTAACACAAATACTATAATCTCCCAACCTGCGAAATTCAATGTTAATGAAAACCCTAACGACGTAATACCAAGGAAAAAAATATGAAATGCCATTCAATTCTTTAAGACTGGCCCTGAGTCTATGCCTTCTCTAGTGTACACAGACGCTCATTAAGAATCATCTACTAGAGATGCAATGTATAGGTCTATAAAATGGCAAACAATACCCATAGGACAAGAAGGGAAATCTGGAATAGTTGGTGATAGCTCATTTTCGATAACTCACAGTGCAAGAAGGATGCAGACGAAGTACAAGACAACACGAGCGCCGACTATCATCTAAAGTTTATTAAAAGAAAGGCACGAATATGCACAGTTGCACATGTGCAGTTGCTTTGTCGAAGCGGGTTACACTGTGTATATATTCGTGCCTTTCCTTTAATAAACTTTAGTTGAGTGTCAGCGCTCCTGTTGTCTTTTACTTCGTCTACGTCCTTCTTGCGCTGTGAGTTATTGAAAATGAATACACATAGGACTGGCACAGAATGCACTGTTTCTAGTTTAGCGACAGTTTCAAATAATTGTTGGCTCTCAGTTTAACATGTTACGAGAACATGAAATATACGACATACATGGTATTAGATATGACATACTCTCTGACTCGCATTTATGCTAACGCATACAGTCTAGGGCAATCGTTCATAGATGTAAATGAGCTTTCGATGCTATTGAAAAAAAAAAAAACAGACATGTCATGTGCCCCAGCTGGTTCGCCTCGAAGTATTCTTCATCCAAATACTGTTTTACACAAAAAATACAGACTTACAAAATGACTTCACTGTAATTGTATTCTTTTAAGACTGAAATCAGTACCAAAACAGAATTTCTAAACATTCACTCAGAAAGTGCGGGATACGCACCAGTTCTCCTACAGCAGAAAGAATAGGTAAGATGTTTGTTCAAATAGAATGCTCTCTGATACTCCTATACTAAAATGTTATTTGTAATGTCTGAACACAAACAAATATTCGACAATTTCAAATGGCAAGTTTTCCCATCAAATACAAAGTGAGTAAGAATCCGAGCAGCACGAAGCATTTGATTTGTATTCTGCATTTAGAATTTCCATGCGCTCCCAACTATGATAAACAATTATGCACAGGGGTTCTGGTTATACATTTTTCACGTGTAATGCAAGCACTCAAGTTTCCAGTAGGTTGCACCGTGCCCACAAACACACCACTTCTGCCGCCTTGGGGCACGGATGACACTGGCCGACACTTTCAGCGCTGACCTTATTAAACGCAAAACCCAAGACAAAAAAAAAAATCGGCCATGCTTGCTCTGTCGAGAATATGGGGGACAAACGAAGATTGGCATATGCATGCCTGATGTCCCAGTTCTATTTTTTTCGTTTATTGCATTGTCCAGTGTTCATGCCTGACATTTGTCTTCCCCATGATGAAAACTGGACCTTCATCCACATGCACAGCAGTCGTCCGTTCATATCCAGGCAACAACAAAACACAGCAATGGGAAACGACAAGTCAACTCAATAAAACATCAGACTGCCATATCGGAAGCAGCCCATTGCCGACAAGCTCACAATCAAAAGAGCATCAGCTATTCGAAAACGTCGCATGCAAATAGGCGTGGGACCACCACTCCCTCGAGGGTTGCAATTCTGTATGGTCGTTAGAGCTAGGTTCTCTTGCGTACGATGCCAAGATGTGCCAGCTACAAAGCTATGCTTAGAAAGGGATGGCCGCCAGGGTAGCATCGTACAAGAACAAACCAGCCGACCTACCTGTCCACACGGATCCCGACTCGACGTTCGATGACACCACAAGCACGGCAACTGCTGGGAAGACGGCCATAGAGACGGCCAAGACGTAAAGCACGGACGCTGCCTGTGGCCAAACCTGCAAATTAATTTTTAAAGATTGAGTGCTGTTCCATGTGCCAAAGGCCGGATATGATTGCCAGGCTCGCGAAGGGGGGGGGGGGAAGGGGGGGGGGGGCAGTCCAGATTGATTTTGACCATCTGGGGTTTTCTGACGGGCATTGAAGTACATGAGAATTTTTGCATTTTTTTCCCGTCAAAACACAGCCACTGCGGCTGGGAACTGCACCTGTGACATTAAACTCAGCAGCCCAACTCATTAGCCACTAAATACCTGTGAACGGATTATTCCATGTGGAACGATACAGTCTTATGGTCACTCGCTCAAAAACAGAATGTGCCATATAATTCGCTTTCGGTTGTACATTTTTCTTATTTACAGACTGGTTTTAATTTAAACACTTTTATTTTGCGAGGCAGACAGTTACGACACTCGTTTAGGTGTGGTGGCCCCGTTAGGCTAGTAGGAACGTGTAGCAGCATTACTACTATACAAGTCTAAGTACTAAACCCAGCAATGACAGCTCGCAGGGCACGGGGTTCGAAAGATTGACCATCTCGGCTTCGTAAAATAGTAGCCTCCAATTACGAATTTCGGTTCGCAGCATTGTTGATAACCTCAACACACTCATTCAATAAATTAAAAGTGTCATGCATTAGCAGAGGAGATATTCACGCTTGACGTAAAGCCCAAGTCCCGTAACCTTTTGTGGCAGTAGTGCGCAACCTATGTAGTTGGCTAACAGACAAGCACATTGACTGGAGTGGCCTAATACATCAGTGCAGGTCATCTGGTCAGTACACTCTACTGGGCTAGTAATATTACATTCCACTTTCATACGCCTAATCCTGTAAGCCTATTAACACAGATATCCACGATAATAAGTGTTAGTGACTTACAAGGATTAATTAGCTAATAATACTGATTGAACTACCTAATCTGCGGCACTATTCACGTGGTGTTTACTATGTGGCCATGTCTACTTCGATGAAGTGGGTGTAGTTAAGCAAAAACAAAAAAACAGCGAGTCGTGACGTCTTGGCACTCTTGACCACGTCAACACACGGAGCCCGCCAGCCCATCCGCAGCATAAGGAGAAAGAAAGTGGACGAAATGCACAGTAACAGGACCTTTAAACACACTTGACAAGTCTGAACTCGCGCATGAACATGTTGAAATGTTTGAACAATGACACAGGGATGCACACCAACCTTCACGCTTTGTCAGGTGGGTGACCTCGTTAAACCTAATTCAAGAGGCTAACGGGATTGGAGTTCATACACAGCCTCCAAGATGTGTGTTCAAAAGCGGATCTCGCGGGGCAGCATTCCTTGTTGCGAAACGCATTCTGTCTTTCTGATTTGTGTCAGGAGCTGTGAAAGCTGTGTGGCATCAAAATAACGTTCCGGAGGAAAGATGGGAGCCAGCCGGAGCTCTGCTCATCAAGCTCAAGCTAACCATTGAAGGCCCATGTGGCCATGTCCACCAAGTAGACACCGCGAGAATAATTCCCCTCTCATAAGCACTTAATTCCATACCATCCTTGTATTTATCTACATATCAGCTGGAATATTATTTCTTATATTGTTTGCTTCATTTTACATGTAGTGATATTCCATTTCACTACCTCTACATATTGCCACGAACGTAATAACAGACAGCGACGAAACGACGACTTGCTTGCCCTCAGACCAAGACACAAAAGCCCTCCTCTTTCTTCACTTCCAAGCAATTCCACCTACAGTTGATGGCTCATACCCATTACCTGTGACATTACTCCCTCTCCTCAAAAAGCATCCGCTGGATGCTGGTAATGAGCGTTGAGAAAAAAAAATGAGAAAGAAAAATGCTACTATGGAACCCAACAACTTTGTCGTAAGGGAAAAAAATGGGCTGGCGTCGTAGAAGTACTCATAAAGAAAAGGAGTAAGTACACAAGACAATAAAAAAACCAAAGTGACAAAAAAAAGTCATTGCATGGTAAGTTAGTCCACGTTCGATGGATGACGTGAGAAATATGGCTTGAGTCTTGACACGTGCACCACATCACTTTATGGAAACCGACAGAAACGTCTAGAGGCGCCCTCAGGGAGAACTTCATACGTAACGTCACTTAGTCGGCGCAGAACTTTGTAAGGACCGAAGTAGCGCCGCAGCAACTTCTCAGAGTGACAACGCTGTCGGATGGGAGTCCCACACCCAAACTTCATCGCCTGGTTGGAAGGTAACCTCTCGGTGTGTAAGGTTGTAGCGGTGTGCGTCGGCAGTTTGGCGAGCCTGAATACGGCATCGGGCGAGTTGACGGGCCTCCTCGGCGCGTTGAGCGAACAATGCAGCATCCATGTTGAACATGCTCAAGTTGTTGGGAAGGAGCACTGCGTCGAGCATTGTAGTGACCTCTCGACCATGAACTAAGCGAAATGGGGTGAAACCTGTACTCTCTTGGACTGCTGTATTGTAAGAAAAAGTTACGTAAGAGAGTATATCATCCCAGTTCTTGTGATCAACGGCCACATACATTGACAGCATATCTGCAATAGTCTTGTTCAAACCGTTCAGTGAGTCCATTTGTTTGGGGGTGATAACCCGTGGTTTTCTGATGTTCTGTACCACTTAGTCTCAGCACTTCTTGAAGCATTTCTGTGGTGAAAGCTGTACCACGATCAGTAATTATCACAGCTGGCGCTCCATGACGAAGTACGATGCTGGTGACAAAAAACTGTGCGATTTCTGCTGCGGTAGCTTTGGGCAGGGCCTTTGTTTCGCTGTAACGCGTTAAATAATCGTTGGCAACCACAATCCACTGGTTTCCAGACGAAGAGGTGGGAAATGAGCCGAGCAAGTCAATGCCAATTTGATGGAATGGTGTCTTCGGCGTGGCGATAGGCTGTAGTAGTCGTGCTGGTCGGACAGGTGGAGTCTTACGGCGTTGGCAGTCGCGGCATGTGCGGACGTACTGCTTGACTGTCTTCGCGAGGCGGGGCCACTAGTATGAGCGGCGAATTCTTTCCAATGTGCGCGTGTAGCCAAGGTGTCCGGATGATGGTTCGTTGTGACAAGCATGTAAAATATCGTCCCGAAGCGATGTCGGCGCAACCAGTAGGTAAGTAGCCTGGGTATGGTCGAAATTTTTCTTATAGAGGACTACATCCCTGATGCAGAACGAGGGCAGCGAACGTGCGAAGTTTCGAGGAAAGCTGCGTTTTCGGCCTTCGAGGTAGTCAATCAGCGGGCTTAGCTCCATGTCGTCGCGTTGTTGTTGAGCCAAGTCGGTTGCTGACACAGAGGAAAGGAATGTATCGTCCTCTTCAACGTCCACGTTCGTACTTCGAATTGGTGCACGTGAAAGACAGTCAGCATCAGTGTGTTTGCGTCCTCACTTGTGAATGACTGTAACGTCAAATTCTTGCAGCCGAAGGCTTCAGCGTGCTAGACGACCGGAAGGGTCTTTGAGGTTGGCGAGCCAGCATAAAGAATGGTGGTCGCTAACTACCCTGAATAGTCGACCGTATAAGTAAGGACGAAACTTTGTTATAGCCCAAACAACGGCTAAGCATTCTTTTTCTGTTGCAGAGTAGTTTTTCTCTGCAGATGATAGTGTTCGACTTGCATAGGCAATCACGCGCTCTACGCCATTTTGCCATTGAACCAGTACAGCTCCAAGTCCAACGTTGCTGGCATCTGTGTGTAGCTCTGTGGCAGCGTTATCGTCAAAGTGACCAAGTACAGGTGGGGCTTGGAGATGGTTTCGTAGCGTGTCAAAGGCGTGATGCTCATCATGACCCCAAACAAACGGTATGCCGTCTTTCGTAAGTTCATTTAGCGGTTCAGCGATTTTAGAAAAGCCTTTGGACGAAGCATCTGTAATATGCGCAGAGTCCCAGAAATCAGCGGAGGTCGCGCTTGTTCGTTGGGACAGGAAATGCGGCAACAGCTTTCGTTTTCTCAGGGTCTGGGTGTGTACCGGCGTGGCTGACGACGTGACCAAGAAATTTCAGTTCCTCGAATGCAAAGTGGCATTTCTCAGGTTTGAGAGAAAGTCCAGCTGTTCGAATCGCCTGAAGAACTGCCTGTAAGCGCTGGACGGGCTGCTCAAACGTGTCCGAGAAGACGACCACATCGTCAAGGTAGACAAGACACGATTGCCATTTTAGCCCAGAAAGAACCGTGTCCATCATTCTTTGAAAAGTAGCTGGTGCCGAGCATAAGCCGAAGGGAAGCACCTTGAACTCGTAGAGTCCGTCAGGAGTAATCAAGGCGGTCGTTTCGCGGTCGCGCTCATCAACAGATATTTGCCAATAGCCGCTGCATAGATCCATGGAAGAAAAGTTACGAGCATTGTGAATGCGGTCCAGCGAGTCGTCTATTCGTGGTAAAGGATACAGGTCTTTCTTCGTGATCTTATTCAACTTTCAGTAGTCGACGCAAAATCGCAGAGTACCGTCTTTTTTCTTTACTAACACAACAGGGGACGCCCAGGGACTGGTCGATGGCTGGATGACATCGTCCTTGAGCATCTGCTGGACCTGTTGGCGTATAACGTCTTGTTCTTTTTGCGAGACTCTGTAGGCATGCTGTCGAATGGGTCTCTCGGTAAGCTCGGTGATGATACGATGCTTGGCAAGCGGTGTTTGGTTAACTTCCGAAGTCGTAGTGAAGCAGTCCCGAAATGAGCCGAGTAGCTTCAAAAGACGTTCCCGTTGTGCAGACGGCAGACCCTGGTTTATGTCGATAGTGCTTGCAAATGTCATGGCGGAATCGTCGCACGACGAAAGAGCAGATAATGTTGAGAGACCAGAGACGTCGGCAATATCTTCAAGGTATGCGATCGCAGTGTGTTCGGTAAGATGGCGATACTCCTCGCTGAAATTCGTGACTAATAGGCAAGCCTGCTTTCTACTGGGCTGAACAATACCTCGGGAAACGCAGATTTGTTGTGCAAAAAGTAGGGACAAATTTCCTTCTGCAATTACAGCATTGGGGACTTCTTGGTCACATTCAACGTTGATAAAAAGGCTGCTGCGGGGAGGCAGAGTAACAGATTCGGAGGATACACGTAGAGCAGCCTTCGATGAGCGGGCGTTTTCCGGTTCAGGATGAAACAGGTCCTCGAACGACACCTGCAAGTCTCGTAGGTCAATAATTGCGCCGTGTTCGCGAAGAAAGTCCAGCCCCAGAATGAGTGGACGTGAGCACACAGGTAATACGAGGAATGACCCTGTGAACGCCGAAGCACGGACTCGAACACGGGCTGTGCACATTCCAGTTGGCGTGACGAGGTGGCCCCCTGCCGTGCGCAACGACGGTTCTTGCCAAGGGGTAGTTACCTTCCTCAGTTGGGATGCTAGGGCACTGCTCATAACCGAATAATCGGCGCCGGTGTCGACGAGGGCAGTGACGACGTGATTATCGACGTGTACGGCGATGTCGGCGGAAAATCAAATCTGCAGCCGAGGCGCATTTACCCAGCACCTCCATCAGTGCCGCGAACGTAATAACAGACAGCGACTAAACGACGACTTGCTTGCAGCCTCTTCTTTCTTCACTTCCAAGGGATTCCACCTACAGTTGATGGCTCATACCCATTACCTGTGACAATATGCAATGTTGACTACCATATGTCATTTTACGTATTATCTTGTGCAACAGATTGCATATGCATTGCTGCACATAATTTTGGGACATTTGTCTGTCTATTTTAAGTAGAGAACTGTAAATAAGTATTTTGTATTTGTGAATGCATAAGTTTTTTAATGGCCGTCACAGCCCAAAAGAATGAAATGTTCCTGCGAAACTTTAGTTACAATGAAGCACCAGTTTCCTGACAGAAAATGTGCGTTATTTTACACAATGCTGCAAAATCACTAAAGCGTGAAAGAGCACAGCATTGCTTACCTTTCGTAATATTAGAGTAGTAGAGGCCTTGATCTCAAGGTCACTTTCTGTAATCAGATCTTGGATGCTCGCTGAAAAGTAAGACAGGAATTGCTTAGTAGAACAAGACATTGCATGACAGAGAGTTCAAAACTTTAGGGCACGTTTTCATACGTCCTTTCTAATTATTAAGTAGCAAAATTGAAAGCTAATAAAGCACTGCTTCATCAAGAAAGCATTGTGGTGTTCAAAAGTAGTTCTACCCCTCCCCCCTACCCTCATGAAGTGTAACCTGATTTATTCGAGTTTGATATAGTCTTGTCTGACTGTACGCAGCGATCAATGCCCCTGGAAACTCAACAAGTCACGGATAAGCCAACCTTTAACTCACCTTCAGGGTTCTTCACGCAGTGCACAAAAAAGTCCTGCAGACAAACGAAAGGCATAAGCACGAAGTTTTTCAAGCCGGAATGCAATGCGAAGCCACATTTATTGTTTCATGCAGCGACACGGCACACATGCCCTAGCAGTTGAAATTCGCTATCGACGAATAATGGAATGTACGCTCATGACACAAGAGATGATGCAACACCAGCTCATGATGAATCAGTATGATACAATGCATGGACCTGGTGTGACTACAATAACCACGATCAAGAGAGGATAGGCACGCAAACTCGGACAAAAGAAAAGAGATCCAAAAATGCCGGCATTCGTGTTGTCCCAATTTCAGTCTTGCGTCCGTACTTGCGTGCCTGCCTTCTTTTGATTACAAATCTTTATCAACTGGCTCAACTTTCTCTTGTTTTACTAATAATCACTCTCTCAGCACACAGACTCTACATATGGCATGCCGGGAAATCAATCTCCACACCCAAAGGTAGTTACACCCTCTTACGTAGATGGTATCGCCATTATGTATACAGTGACTGACCCAATCGTTAGTTATAACAGTGCCCCTAATGAAGGGGGTTCAATTTTTTGTAAGTGCGCTCCCCAGATGGTTACAATGCACAGCCGAACCAATTCAACCAACACGGTTTCTGGTACGTGGTAATGAACTGGTTGAAAAGCCCACTGTGAAATCGGGTCTGGCTGCTTACCGAAGACAGCATGAACAAGAAGCACGCCAGGGCGGCCACGAAGACAAAGATGGCGAGGAGGAAATAGGCCAGTGCCGAAGTTGTGGGATCCGTGTGACCCAGCAGGCAGATGATTTGCATCACCGAAGCAAACAGGCCACCAACCGCCTGCGAGAAATACAACAGGCGGCTCTACGAACGAGGTTTTGAAGCGGGACACGCCAAAGGGTTCAAGAACATGGAGTGCTTGAAAGATTAGTACATTCCGGAATGTAAGAGAGATGAGAGCGAGATTCCTCTAAACAAGTATTTCCCAGGAGGCATGATAATAGCTTGTCCACTGCTGAGCGAAAGCCTTCACTATTATCTAATGTCAAGTTGTGATTGCGAGCTTTCTAGTTGCATCCCCACACCTCCCTCACTGCAGCCCTGACAGCGCCTCCTTTCCCTCGACACACATTCTGTTGTTTTAGAAGATTTGATGTCGACTGGAATATGAGCTAGCCCAATTAGGTCTCTAATCAGCACCACCAACCCTCCTGCCCCTCTAGGCTACACAAGACATTTGTTCTTTCATCACTTGACAGTGGGGTACACATCTCAGACTATAGTAAGAGGGGTAAAAATTAGGTGAAACGTACAAGTGATAAAGGAGAGAGGTCTTGTTGTTTCCTTCCCTCGTCTCATAGCAAAATCGCTAGCACCCAGACGAAGTAGACTCAAACCTTGATATAACTAGCTATTGGTTGTAACGAAGTAAATAAAGAATAGTCTTGCAATAGATGCAGTGTTAGGAATATACCTTTATAATAAATTTTTGCTTATGACAAACTAACTTTGATGTAATATGCAAACTTGTTATAATGCAGCTTGACTGCATTTCTTTTTTTTTTAAGACCCCAGGCTTCCATCTGATACGTTATAGAAGTGGCAGCCACCATACTTCCAGTGAGAGACGAACTCAACAGAAGTAGACAGACTAAACTGAAGCTGAATGCCACAAAGCACTGACCCCCTGACAAGCTGTCAACAGTGGTGGGGATGGATGCAGAGGAGCGAAATCGAGGAATCAGAGAAAATTAACTAATGTGAATACTATACAAAACACAGTGTCTATGTCGGGGTGTGTTTACAGATTGGTTGAAGGGTCACTACCTCAAAAGACTTTGTCGCAACGTCTAGCACACTGCTACTGTTAAACAGTACAGGCTATGTGCAACAAATTATTGTTTAACAAAGTCAACGTAGAATAGCCTTGCCATCAACACATTAACAAGAATATCCTTCATTTTCCTGCATATAACCTCCTCTTTTCTCTCCAACTAAAAAAAAACATGCACATTACCTTACACAAAACTCGCACCTTCTTCACTTTTTAAGCATATTTTCCCACGTTCTGATGTGGGTTATATGGGAGAAAATATGGTACACTGGCAATGAACATTTTGATTACGTCATGTGGTGCGACTTCGCTATGATGAGGTTTGATTGATCATGAAGAGCACATAGGTTACGACGCCTGACTGTCAAGTCGTATTCTTTATCAACGAACACAAACTGTTCAAACTGAGATTGGGGTCACTGCAAGCATACCAGAGAAAAACTCCTTCAATGCAAAACACTGCTACAAGAAATTTAGGAAACTCCGTGATACCAAGACATACCATTCCAATGACCAGACTGTGCATGTAATCCGAGGGCAACAGTGCTGCCAGTCCGATGATTCCTCCTTGAAGCCACGACACGAAAGCTATGGAGAGAAAAAAAAAGATGAGTCATCAGAGCAAGTGCAATATAAACGAAGAAGGGAACGAATTGTGTGGACCGTTATTTTGTCAGATGCAACCTAATGAAGTCAACATTAGGTTATTGAAGATAATCAAGCCAGCATTAGGTTAGCAAAGATTAATGAAGAAACCACCACAATATAATTGATAATGAAGCCATGGAAAGCATAGGGGGGAGATACATTATTAGCAGATTTTATTAGATGGGAAGAATTATGACATAAAGAGAAATTGATCAGTGTGGATGAGAAAACAGCTCCTACTGATGGGGACATTTGAATTGCACATTGGCAGGGCACTGGACCCGCCACTTGAAGGTTATGCATTTGCAGTTCGTAACCGGCTGATGACCCGGAGTCACATGACATGGTCAGTGACACCGCAAGGAGCGTGCGTGGTTGCCAATTAAAGTGGGCCTTTCACAAGAAGAACAGCATGCCCTTTATCTGCAACTTTGACCACTTTTGCATAACACAGCTGTTTCATACTCTGCAGGCATAATCGCCACCAAGCGATCTACGAAACAAGTTTGTTGGTTTGAAATTCCAAATCCTGGGTGAGGAAAGAGACAAGCGGGTTCGGTAGAGGACTTTTAAGAAGGCTCCAATGCCGTAGAAAACTCATTCTTGACCTGCTGGTTGACCAGGCAGAAAAAACAGAATGTGTATTGAGGAATCGAGCCGTGCTTAAATGTCGCAACTTCTTCGTCTAAAGTTGCAACAGTAAGGGGCCCTTCAAAGCGTTACACATTTGCTCTAACATGAGAGATAGCTTATCAGAACCGGGAAGAAAACAATTGCTGATAAGGACAAACATGCCTCTGTTTTTATCTACCCCCCCCCCTCACATGTTCATCAAACATGCAGGTCAGTGCCGGCCGTACACATACATACAAGGCACAGTGTCGATACTCACCATTCAGGAGAGATATGAGGACGACTGTGAGAACGAAGAATCCAACTTGCCCTGAAATAGGAAAGGCAATTACATTGTGAAGAAAATTAAGAGAAAACACGACAATGTTGCAGTCTACGTATAAGTTGGAGCATCTTTAGATTGAAAATGTGATCGCTGATATGACAGCAGGTAGCCTACATTAGACGACATTACTTTTCGTCCTGTTAACAACACAAGTACCAAAGTTCAAGTTGTCTGAAAAGTGCAATAACAAACAAATTTTTTTAATTTTCACTCAATTCTTTTTCTTCTACGAAGTCAGCCCTCGTGTTAGAATCGTGGCAATGTTACAATCGGGTAACTACAGTATATTTGCGAACATTTAGAAAAGGCTTGAAGGTATGCACTGGCACTAAACAACGTAAGGTATTATCAACTATAAATTCAAGCAAAAAGGCACGCGAAAAGGATGCATGAAAATTTTGTCTGTTATAGAAATGTCTTCAGTGCTAAAATTAAATTTAAACAGAAAATAGAAATGACAGAATGTAACAGACTTAACAAAACAATGTTTTCATGAGATTCCAACACAGGATCTTTTAAAGAGAAGTTAATACTATAATCATCACACGATGGACGATGCTTGCTTTTGTCCTCATTGACGAATAGACAGATTAATCAGCCGCCTCAAGATATTCCCACGTGCAAGCTAGTATGGCAACGTTTTTATTTTTCATAAATGCGTAGACACCACACGTTCGATGCCGCATATGCACCCGTATATCGCGTTGGAAAAATTTTGGCAATGTTTCGCTAGTCAGTCACACAGCTATAGATGATGCAGCAGTACTGTTGTATATGTTTCTGTTCTTGTTTTGTTTTTCTTTTAAGGAGGAACGTGGCAATGAAAATTATTTTTGTTATTTATGACGAGAAAGAGATAAAATTTGGCATGCAGATGTCAATTATTGTGCTGATATCACAACTTAAATCTATTTTGAGCCATCTAATGTAGTTTTTGATAAACTCTTCATGTCATCCCAAAATTATTTAATTAATTAGAGATAAGTTATATCAAAATTTTTTAATAAGGATATTCACAAGAGCCCATTCCGTGCTGTAACGCTATTGGTTTATTTTTAACATTTAAGTGAGCACACAAAAATATTTTTGAAATGTCCTGGGCACATTGTTTTTACTAACAACATTTACAAAAAGCCAATTAAAATGATCTGTAAGATGTCGACACAAATATGGACAGCTTTACGGCACTCACAGATGTCTCAGGATCTAAGTGCAGAAAACAGAATGGCTATATATCTTCATTTGTTGCAAAATGGCACAGGGATGACTGACAGCAACTGCTCAAAAAATGAAAGCTGAGGAAATGGAGCTCAAAGAGATCGGAGCTTGAAGCTAAGAATACGGAACTCAGAAGAGAGGTGGCTTTATTTTTCATTGAAGAAATGCAGCTTTGTAGCTATCTTTATCTCCGATCTGTCCTCTTTACAATGATGCCAATATAGCAGCACTGCGCTAAAAGAAAGCTGCCAATTTGCATTTTCTAAAGTGCAATTTTGTCATAGCTTTTGACAATAGCCCACCAGTAAAATGCTTTTTTTTTCATTTTATACTACTTATTTTGGTCTGATTTTTCACCATAATGTAAAACATAATCTCACAATTGCAAAAAAAAAAATAAATTCAGAAATTGAACATTTTGACCAAATGTACCATTGCCATTGCCACGTCCCCCCTTAAACAAGCATCACATTGTCCTATGGCGCTGATGATAAAGAAAGCAAATACTTTAAAGCTGGTAAAGATGAAACTATTGGGGAAACCTGTGACCAAGGAATTCTGGGGCACAAGTTCTAGGCACTTGTGCCCAGAACATTCCAACTGAAAGAAAATCTAAGCACAAAGTCATCAGCCATCTGTGAAACCGATGGCTAGCAGAACACATCGTCTTCTGTACGCGAGTGACATAAAATTTCAGGGTTATTACTGAGCCTCCACCGAGTGGCAGTAACAGTGTTTGCGAGTGAATCCCAATCACAAAAAGAAAAAGCAATAACCAAGCATGGCAATATGTTGGACTGCCCAATACAGGCTACATTCATTTCTCAATACATTTACACATACAAAGAAAAAAAAAACAGAAACACACGTGCATATATACAGAAAGACAGAGGTTCAATATTCTGAACCGGACAGAGTTCTTGAAAATGAACATGCACCCGATCAACAAGATAAACGATCCAGGTGCTTGTGTAGTGGCCAGTATAGTGGCCTTCATGAGAAAAAGCCCGCCCACTGAACTACTCTGAATAAGGCTAGTCCATTGGGATCAAGGTTTGTAAACAAATTGTTACAGTTGTTTATCATGTGCATGTTCACATTAAAAAATGTAAATATATGTTCTACAGCCTTCAATGACTTGAGTGTTACAAGACATCCTTCTAAGAACAACTATCATATCTGCAGCCTTCGGTGACCTAGGTGTTACAAGACATTCTTCTAACAACTATCTCATACTGCAATAAATTGAGAAATCAATGTGCAAAACAAATCTGACCGATGTGTTTGTGAAGTCAAAGCCGCTGTACTACCTAGAAAAAGCAGTGAAATCAAAGCGAAAATTATAAGTTGTGCGCATAAAGCGAAGCTTCAAAAAGAGGGTCTTACAACTGTCAGTGTTGATCTTCACAAACGCAGTCACTATTGCGAAGAAGGTGATGCACAGAACAAACCCCATAATATTCCGAACGTCCTGCCCGATTCTGAAAAAAAGAAAGGGGAAAAAAATAGAGAGGGAATTGTTAATTGTTACTTGAAAGACACTCAACTCGAAAGCTCCCCTATTTACAGCTTGTACTAAAGTAAATAAGGTATGCTAACACTTTTCATTTCTATGAAAATGAGCAAGTTCTGCGATGTACACTGTCGTCCTTAATGAAAGGGAACACAGAGCACATGGCCTGCGCTCTGCGGCGGCTGCCAACAGGGCCATCATCAAACGACAGCAAAAGAGAGAGGGAGAAATATTTGCAACCAAGAGAGGAATGTCGGTGAGTAGGATCCTTAATCCGTGATCCCATTGGCACGGGACGCTGTCCTCACTCGTCTCACAAGGGTCTCTTGGATCTTCGGATCCGAGCTGGACAGAGTTGCCTCCCACCATTTAGTGTTGTGTTGTGCTCTGGGTTGTAGAGATGGACGTTCACTTTAAGCGCCATCTATTGGCAAACAAAACAATGAGTTATGGCTGCTGAACAAGCACTGCAAGATACTATAGGCAGCCGTTGTAGAGAGCAGGTCACGCGATTGCGTGTTCCCTTTCATAAACAACGACAGTGTACACTTGTCCACAAGTTCAGCAAATCTAGAGAGTAAGAGAAGGAAACAGATAGAAAGACAGAAAGAAATCCTTCTGTCTTTTCATATGTTTTATTGAGGTTTGTGGTTAGCGGAATGGGTTATGCACAAGAAAATACAGTATCGTGACGCCTCCCATGTATAGCTTTCTACACTAGGCCAAAGCAGCCACAAAAGAGGGTTCAAGGCTTCACCTGTGATTAAAAAGTGTTCCCAGGTAGACAGCTATGAGCGAAGGAAACGAGCTGGCCACCGAGAAAGCACCGAATAGATGCGCTTGCAGCTCTGTCTTGTTTGTGAACGTGTAGTCGTACGGCAGGGACACGTTCCTGAACTTGTACATCCAAAACTGCAAGGAACAAAAACAAAGAAGAAGAAGTGTGGGGCAGGCAGTCAGTAGAGTGATGATTGGGGCTAGTTGGTTCGTGTCTAAGTCTTCGTTATGCGCTGGTTTAGGTAAATAGTTCTTTGTCTCGTTTACTTCTGTTCAGTCTTCTTTGTCGGTATTGTTTTTTAAAATGGCACATAATCAAGACTTAATCAGTAGACCACAGCACAAGACACCCCACTACATCAAATGACGCTAAAAGAGTGAGAAAAGTGCTACTTGCCTGCAAATTTTAAATATATAACCCCTTCCAACGACTTTCAGCAATTTAACTTTTGATGTACACCATGCGACAAATTTTTCTGGAGCACAATATCTACAATTCCTGCATTTTCCAGGAATATATAATTCATTTGATACATAAGGTGAAACACCATAGAAGCTAGCAAGACGTCTCGCAGTAGTTAGCTTGCACCAAGAAATAGTTCAATGATTTCAACAATTGTAATTTTATTTCTTTTACCCATTTTTAGACAGGAATAAGTAAAAATGCTTTGTGCCTAAGAAATAAGTGAACCCCGTTATTTATATGCCTGTCAGCAGATTTTTCTGGATCTCTAAGCGTCTCTGTTTTCGTGTGTAGCCCTTGCAATCAGTTCTCAAAGCGCACAGCCAAAGCCGATCGCGGAGGCCCCATTTACGACCACGAAATACAAGCGCGAGACACACGGTCTGACACATTTCGCTGGTCAAGCTTCTTTTATAGATTCCACAACGTTGCCCCTGATGCATGAAACAGATATTGATCTAGTTAAAGGTTTAAGCCCATAGCAGCCTTTACAGCCAACACGGTTATCTATCAAGTTGGAAAAAGTAGAAATTCACAGTTCACAAATCGAGAGAGCAGTAATTCAAAGTTCACACAGGGATTACGTCTCGAAAACTTATGTTGCCAACAGATGCTTCCAGTGTCTTCAAGTTATTATGGATATACTGATGCAGAGGGCCTGACAATTCGTATATGCTTTGCATAACTTCACAGAGGCACGGTCTCTGTGAAGGAACTAGGTAATAAAAAAAATTAACTTCTATACGTGCTCTGTATGCTGGGAACGTCAAGAGAACTCCAATTTATTTTTGATCTTTTCTTTCTTTCTATTTTGGGCTGCCAAGTTAGACATAACGTTCCCTCACAAGGAAAGTATTAACGCAAGTGTATGCCATTTATTTGTACAGCCAGTTTGAGAAATTAACAGAAATTACAGGGCACACACAGGCAAATGAAGATGAGTACTCATTTTTTTTATATATGTACGGGTGTTTTTGCTCGTACTTATTTGATCAATCTTTTTTACTCTGCAAGCATCTTTTGTGCGCAGTAATTTCCAACTTTAGCTACTCAAAACAAATCAGCTCTGCATTTCGTCTTTAAAAAGTGTGTTTCTCGCACGATTCGCGAAAGAAAGATGCGTGCACAAATAATGTGCGAAAAAATGACTCACATCGCTAGCGTTCGTTGTGAAGTTCCAGGGTAGCATGAGAACCACTCCCAATAAAAGGAAGACATTTTTTACAAAGTAGTATCTGAAAAAATAACAGGACACAAAAAAAAATGATGCATTTGTACATTACTACACATTTCAGTATTAGTACAAAATCATGCGTTACGTGATCAGTCGCTGAAACAGAAAGAGTGGACAAAACCGAATAAGTGTTCTTTAATGAGTCATGTAGAACAGAGGCACAGACTATGTACATCGCGCAAGTTATGACAAATTTTTTTTTACTTATTTTTGTAGCCTGTAGAGCACACATTACTTAGAGTACTGAACTGCTGACGCACATCACTAAAGTATTGAAGCAGTTCAGAACATGGTGGTTAAACACACCTTCCTTGGAGTACCGAAATGTCGACACTGTAGTGAGGTCCAAGTGAATTATACCAGACAATGCGGGAATATAGCTTTTCGGACAATTTTGTGTCCTGTAAACTTATGCTGCAGAGTGTACATGTTTATTCCTTCTCCACTGCTGTTGCAGCCCAGCAAGCATTGCAGCATGTATAAATAAATAAAATGGAAAACATTTTCTTGAAGCTAACGATGTCGTGCGTACAGCACTTCCTGTCTCGCAACACTGTTTTTAGCTGGCAAGTGTCCCGCAAAAATTGAACTCAATGAGCCCGAATGAAATGCAGAGCATGCAATATCCCCTATAGAAACTCGGACTTGACAAAGTTACTTGCCAATGGAGTACAAATCTATTCTTGGGCTGCTGCTATAACTTCAAAAAATTATTAGTATTTTTAGCAAAGTTTTGATGGGGAGCTGCGCGAATACTATGCCACGATTTAGAGCAGTGCTTTCAATCTGTCGCACGACGAGAGCAATATTTTTCAGTACTTAGGTTTACTTTTGCACTTTTGCACTCAATTTTGTTATGTCGTGTGGGTGCCTTTTCACCTCATATGTAACAGCCGTAGTGCTGCAGACAAGGCATAAACATGTAAATAATAAACGAATGAAAATGCACAAATGATACAAAACTATTTGGAAATCGATGTTGCATTTGGGATATGTCTTAGCTAGGCAGAATGCCCGACTAAGATGTCTGGAGTTGCGTGAGGCTCTACCGGATTCACAAGATGTTTGCGTGAAGCGAGCGATTGTGTCGACTATGAGAGGTCGCACATGATGATAGGAAACAATACGTTACAGCCCGCGACTTATCTCAGAAGCAGTGCAGTATGAGATAAACTGCCGTGGCTGTCGCTTTTACGAGCGACTCGTTGGGAAGCAACTTAACACATGTGAAGGGAAGCGGTAAAGTTTAACTACCTTTTTTTCGTGTATTCAGGAAACGGAAAGTAGAGCATGTGGACAATCTCTTGCTTTCAGTAAAAACGTTGCCATGACGCAGATGGCTACAAATTGACTGACCCAATTACAGAGTGAATATAACGTATTTGAATGAAAATCTACATCACATAAGAAAGAGTGAAAAACAAATTTTTTTTCTTGTTCATGTGCCTACAGTTTCCTACTTATGAATGTTACTACTGACATTTTTAAAAAATTTTAAATGCCACTTTTCTTGTTTGCTTCATTATATCATATTCATTAGGTAATACGACAATGTATTAAAAGTAAGCTTATCCATGATCCTTTGTATGTTGAGCAGATGTTGAGAAATAAAGCACAAGTGATTATTCAGGCAACAGGGTTATCTTGGGCAACCATTTTTTTGAGACCATATATACTTGCCACAGGAAAGCATCGTCAAATGAGGAAAAGAGAAAAAAAAAGTGAACGACAGAGTACCAAGTGTAACAGCTTTACACACAACCTTAGACATCTTTTGATGAACAGTGCGCACGCAGTGTCCAACTCCAACAACAAAATGGGTGCTTGTAACATATTGATCTGCCCGATCACCATTCATTGACTTCCGCTTTGCACCAACCTCAGCGCCTGTTCATTTCTGAAGATATCCAAGATTGGTCAACGATGCAGCATATCTGTTGCAGTGACTGACCACTCTCACAACTCGTTGCCATTGTTGATGTCGTGCGTGCTGGCCGAAGAACGCTGCTACGTCACACTAAGTTGTGTTTCGCCATGTCAGTGGCATCGCGCAGCGTGAAATGTAACTACTGATCACTGAGACAATTAGCTACTTGGTGAACGTTGCTACACCACGCCAACCACGCTCTCACTACGTTGCAATTCAACGGGTCGTTAACTTGCACAGCACGAAATGAAAGAGTGAGACGATTCGCGCGGCTCACCTGTCAACAGGAACACAGGCTGGCGTTGACGCTGGAACAACCAGCAACGGATCGTCCACGCTGCTGTCAACGTCATCGGCAGCTCGTAGAGTCACACTTCGATAATGCGATCGCGTCGTTTGCGGCACAACACCTTCGCGAGCCACGGGCACCCTGTCTCCGTCCTGAACCGAAGGTGCAGCACGGAAATTGCGACCGTGCGCTGGTGAATCCATGACTTCTCAGCACCAGAAGACGAACAGCTGTACGTCACAGACCGTGGGCTTAAAAACGCATTCCGCGATCCCAGCGACATGCGCTACATCGCAGGGACGTTACAAATGACTCACAAACTCCTGCACTAAGCGCTACGATGAACACGACCGCCTGTCACGCGAGGAGAAATGAAACAGCTTTTGTAGCAGGCAGCATGTGATTACGTCAGGCGCTCACCCCGCGGGGCACGGCAAGGCGTCGACCTTCGCCATCTCTCCGCTTGTTTGTGGCGAGAAGCATGACGGAGTTTTCAACGCGTCCCGCAGTTTCTATGGGGATGAGAAGAAGAGATTGTGACGTAAATGTCACGTGACACTAAAAGCCACCACGTACCAAACATTTGGAAGGTGTGGCAGCGTGACAGCAGCAGGGCAATAATCATAGAGTTTCTTAGCGGCAATAATGATAAGCGTGATGTCACGACGTGGTAGTGTACAAATCGTAAAGTTCTAGGCACAGGTTGGCGGACGAACGCTAAACCTCAATTCACGCGGCGTCTACCACGGCGCCTGTGTACTAAAAACCGACCACCTTGTTTTCCTGTATCGAAACATTTGGCGATTACGGGCTGAATATAACGTATAGTAAACGCCTGGTCTACTGGAATGAACCTTGTGTGAATAAACGTCAACTTTTGATCGTCAGGTTTATTTTGTGTCTCTCCTCAAGCGCATCTAGACAAAACTATTGTGCGAATCTTAAGTATATTCTTCATTCCTTCGGGATCCTCATCAGATCGCATCAAATAATGAAACAAAATCTGTACAAAACCCTTCTTTCATTTTGGCTGACTATCGCTGCACAAGAGTATCAGTCAAGTACCATTATCTCTTCATAGAAGGGAGCCGTGCATTTTTCTTTTTCGAAAATTCTGTTAACATGATAAGCCTTTTTCCTCTTTCTGGATCCACCCTGCACCATGCATTTTTTTTTTTTCGAAAATTCTGTTAACATAAGCATCTTTCCTCTCTCTGGATCCACCCTGCACCTTAGTATTCAGCTAGTCTTGATCAGGTGCACAAAGTTAATGTATTCCTCGATAGATTGTAATAATCTACTTGCATCATTAGACGGCATCGGCAACCTCCCCCCTCGTTTCGAAAATGCACTACATTCGGTTACAACCTAAAAAATGTCAGCTCTGTCCATAACCTTGAATGCGTCTCCCACAGAGTTTGGACAAATGCGCTACCTAGTATTGCCTATACATTATCATGACATCAAGCACTGCTTGAATGTTTAAGGTGGTTGACTTTCCCATAAAGATGCACATTTGTGCTGCTGGTTTTAGGCTGATGCAACATTAATTAAAACCAACATACAAGGGAAGAATAGGTTATGTTATTCGTAGTAATTATGTTGTAAATGTGAAGAAAGTGAAGTGGATGAAAAGGTAACTAACCAAGTGGTCAAACCCTTTAACAATAGACACTGATGTAAGAAAGAAATGGGTGTAAGAGACAGCAGTGTGTCTACATTGAAGTGGGTATTGATAACAAAATGCATACTCTGTACTTTGCTTAAGACATCTTATATAAAAGATAACTACTACCCAGGGAATCTCTTATACAGGCTTTCAACCTTATTGTCAACATGAAACAAGAAATGGTATTAAATGGTACAATTACACATATATACTTACAAAGAGACATACCCGGTTTAGTGGTGTGTATTCGTGCACATTTAATAATAGTGTTTACGTTGCTCCTTTAGTAAAATGCACTCTCTCTGCATTTAATTACTGGTATTATGTAGTGCTTCTCTTAGCACAACTAATTCTGTATTTTCTACACTTTCATGGTATTCTAAACTTCTTTCTCTAAAACATACAAACTGTACCTCGAGGGTCCCAAAAATACATAAAACCAAATTACTTAGCCAGCACCAACTATAATGCCGCAAATTGACATAAAAGAACAAACAAGCTATTAAAGCAAGCATAACACCCCATTCGCAGCAAGAAAAGCACCGACACGACTCATTTCGGTGATGTAAGCGCCACCTTGAGAATAGGCAGGAGACAGGAACACCGCTGGTAAAAGTCCGAATCTGGTTTTATTTGGTTGTAATCACTGCCTCTCAAAATAACTTGAGCCGGCACGTATGGACATCTGGCTTCACTAGTATAGTACAACATTTTTCACAGTTATAATGCAAGAAAACAAATGGCTAGATCAGAAGCACGCAACTAAAGTTGGGACTTGCAGCATGCCCCGCCTCTTGCTGCGTGTGTCTTCAGTTTTTTCCTCGCACTGCTTCACGTACGAGCAAATGTGTTGTGAATTCAGTGCAGTGAAACAAAGCTATAGTGCAATGGCTATTTCCAAGAATATGTGTGAATGCTTCAGGATTTTCTTTAGCATCGCCAACAGCATGCCGGAGAAATTAGTAAGAAACTATCAGCACTCATTATATACATGTTTCACGTAGCAAATTTTAACAGCAATATTCATTGATTCCCCGGAGGTTGCCCAAGAAATAACTGTCCCAGATGACCAGAGGTCTATCTTGATCTTATCTTGTCGGTGATACGCCACTCTCTCTGTTTATGTAAGCTGACACTGCAAGATGGTCTGATTCATGTTTGCTCCCTCACAAGCCATGCTATGGCTGTGACAATGACAATACTATTTTTTTTTAAGTAAACACTGTCGAGTGAAGTTACTGCCAGAGGTTGCAGGGCCTGTGCACTGAAATTCAGTTGTGGTCTCGTCCGTACTTGTCGTCACCTCGCTGAACAACCAGTTGGCTAGAGTGTGCTTCCACAACACGGTCGCTTCGTTGCATCGCCTCGCTCACAGGTGACACAATCGACTGTAACTAAGCTCAATTAAGATTGAAAGTGTCCCATGTGGCCAAGGTAAAACATGCAAGATTGTCGCAAGGCTACTTCGGAGTAGTCAAAAAAGAGAGTTGGGAAACAAGCTTTTGATACACTTCCCTACTTAACTACATCCACCACTCACAACACTTGTTACAGTAACGTTTCATTGATTTTTCCTTTTCAACAATCCTTATCTAACACAGTTTGAGGGCAACAAACAACAGACTGCCCCATGCTGTTACAGAGCTAAAGTAACAGTTAAGTGTGCATAAACACCCAGGAAAGAAAACTGTGCAACACTGAGTGTGACACGGTACATCTGGGCAACTTGATCTGCTAACATGAACTCAAGAGACGCACTCTGCAGCTCGTGAAACAAACCTAACTCTCAACTAAGCTTCAAAATATATTGAGCAAATTACAATAACTCGGCCTTTCTAACTCGCAAAACATAGCATTTATTGAGTCTGTGTAGCAGCAATTTCGACTGTATCAGTAGTACCGTGCGGGTCTTACACTTTTCACAACATCAACAGAAATCTTTTGACAATCTTTTCAATCACTCGGTGATTCAGACTTATGTGCCACTAAGTCATATAGCGTTGCGCTAGCAGTGAAATCACATGTTGCATTAAGTGACACAAGATATGTGGTATGAATTGCAGACGTTTTCATAATTTATGCCTTAAATATAAATGCTAAAAAAAAACGTCAGGAGCTTCACAAGGTGACGTTTATCGTTGACGCAATTTAACGCTTATCAATGACCTTTAGGGAGCGGAGAGATTTGAGAAACACAAAAAAGAGAAACAGACTACAAAATGTTTTCCAAGTCTATAGTACAAATCATCTCTAAGCAGATGTCTGCACCAAGCATCTCGATTTCCAGGCATGATGGGGACTTATTCCAATCAGTGTTCCAAGATGCTGCGATGGTCGGCGACGGGTGTGGCCTGGAGGTGCCGGTGTTGACGCTTACTCGACGTCATCTTCAACCAGTGGTGGTCCTCCAGCACTGTCTGCTAGGCGCTGCATGCCAAGAAAAGTAGGACGTACAAGTGAGAAAAAAATTTAAAACAGCTTGAACCAAATCATATAATACTGGGTCACATCTGAGACAACTAGCACGTCCTGGTTTGGCTATGCTTCGTAGAAATCGGCGCCACGCACCGGTTGTCGTGGTCTCGCTGCGCGTGGTCTCTGCTAGCGAGATCGGCGTGACCTAGTCACAAGCGCACCGGGACGTTCTCTCTCTCCCCAGGCAGCACACAGAAAACACAGTGTTTTTCAACCTGTCCGACATCCGCTGGGGAATCACCAACTCTAGCCTGCCCGGACGCCTAACAGCTTTATTGGGCGTGTTTACCATTGCAATGGCTATGGTTTTGAATGAAAAGCCAAAGAGCGGTGCCTAGTGCTCGTGCAGGGTTGCACTACACTGTGCCACACTTGCCAGTGGCCCAAATGTACAGATATTTGTCCTAGCTGTCGATACCAGGCCCAGTGGTCATTGTGAGAGTGCGAGGGGCCATTTTTAAAGCTGCCCATTAAAGCTCACCATTGCTAGCTGCAACATGCTCTCAGTTCGCCCCCTTTTTTTGTATGTTCGTCGCGTGCGGGAGCCCTTTGCTGCCCGCATCCCGGGAGCGGACGTTGTACTGTGTTTGGGGTGCCACCAAAAGCAATGAAGTGTTTGTGTGTGTGTTAAACAGTTTCGCTGTGCTGCGCTGAACGCTTTGCTAGTTGAGCACGCGCCGAGCGATACACTATATGTGTGCAGGACACGGTATACACTGCCCTGTGGCTCAGTAAGCCTAAACTTGCCGTGGTCTCAACTACAATGAGGACCGTGATTACCACAATGTACAGCAACCCACCTAACAAAGTGTTCCAAGACTGTAACAGAGCCACATAGGCGGCTTTGCCGCAATACGAGAGTGTGATGGGGTGAAGCATATTGAAAAACGTATCTGAAGGGACCACTGCCACTTGGTCGTTGACTTCAGGAAGCTTGAATAGAAAAATTTCGGGGTGAATTTAATGGAATAATTGCACATTACTAAACAAATTACCAAGCGCTGTGAAATAACGTAGTGCAAATTTGATATCTAAATGTTGGTTCCATCCGCACTTTCACAAATGTTTCCTCTTGTGTAAATTTGGAACATATGCAGTAAACTCTCAACAAAGGGAAATCTGTTGAACTAAACTGTTGCTTGAATGAAACAAGCGCCAATCGCACAATTGTCTCTACCCTTATTCATCTCTCAGTAAACAGAACTCCCGTTAAACAAAACACATTTCCTTGGTCTCTTCAGGTTCCGTTTAACGAGTCTGCTGTAGAAACAGTTCTTCATAAGTTGTGCCTGAAAGGGTTGATGTTATGCCTACGATATTCATTTCCATTGCATGCCAGGTACTTGTGCTCTGTGGTGACTTCAACCTACCTGGTATTGAATGGCCCACCTTCTCTTCTGGTACTAATGATACTTTCAACAACGAAGAGTTGATCGATATTGCATTTCGATTTGACTTGGTTCAACTAGTTCATGAGTATACACATATTCACGGAGAAAGCAAATCAATACTGGACCTTGTTTTTGTTCGGTGTAATATTGACGGTCACTATGAGTGTGAGGTACTGGATGGTCTCTCAGATCATAAGTGTGTCTTAACTCAATTTCGTTTCTCTCTTCCAAAGACAAGGTTGAAAAAGACTCGTGTTCCAATTTTCCCTGCTGCTAACGATGTTTGTATACTAGACAGATTGGAGTCTGTGTATGATCACTTTTTGAGTACTTCTATCGACACTATGTGCGACGCTAACTCTCTCTGGGTGAAATTTAAGAACACAGTACACGCATGCATTGACCTCTATGTTCCCTTCCGCTATCGACCAGCAAATCCCTCGAATCCATGGATCACCCGTGACATCATTCATTTAAAAAGGAAAATTAATCGCTTGAACAAACGGTTCAAAAGAAATCGTAATACGAAGCTAAAGGAAGAAATTTCCCAACTCTCTCGTAAACTAAAAGACCTACTGCAAACAGAGCGGCGTACATTCTACACTGTGCGCTTGAGCAGCATGATTAAAGAATCGCCCTCCAAATTTTGGCGAAGTATAACCCCTAAGCACTCGGAAACTAGCACTTTCGTAATAGATAGCATCTGTACCTCAGATTCTACAGAAATCTCGAATTCATTTAACGAAAACTTCAGGTCCGTATTTACAGTTGACGACGGAACTATCCCGCCTTTCGATAAATATAGAATGCTGCCATCTGTTGAGGATGTTATAATTACCGAATCCGGTGTACTTAATCTGCTCCTCAACTTAGATGAAAAAAAATCTCCAGGACCTGATGATATACCCAATGAATTTCTAAAAAGATACGCGGAGTGGTGCGCCAAATTCCTTGTTATTATTTTTACTTTGTCTCTTTCAACTGGGGTCCTGCCGGAAGATTGGAAAGTGTCCAAAATTAAACCCCTATTTAAACAAGGGGATAAACAGTCAGTTACGAATTACCGTCCTATAGCTTTAACCAGCACTTGTTGTAAATTATTAGAGCATATCATTCATAAGCACATATCTACTTTTTTAACAACGCATTCAATTCTCTCTTCAGCGCAGCATGGTTTTAGGCGCGGCTTTTCCACTGTGACCCAACTTGCCGAAACCGTACATGACTTCACCGTGACTATCAATGACCGTAAGCAAACAGATGTGATATTTATAGATTTCGCGAAAGCGTTCGACATCTCATGTAAAACTAATGATCAAACTACGTGCCATTCTTAAAAATGATAAGCTTTGCAGTTGGATTAAATTATACCTTACTTCTCGTTACCAATATGTCATCTTCAGCGACACTCCTTCTAAAATAGTACCTGTCACTTCGGGTGTACCCCAGGGTTCGGTTCTGGGTCCGTTGTTATTTCTTCTTTATGTTAACGACATTGTTGGTGAGCATGACATGAAAATTAGGTTGTACGCTGATGATTGTCTGATTTATTCTGCTGTAGACTCTTTGGATGACCAGATTAACCTTAATTTGAAGCTGAACGATGTTATTCAGTGGTGCAACACATGGCAGATGTCTGTTAATTATAAAAAAAGTGCTGTTATGTCAATCACAAACAAGAAGCAACCCCTTATTTTCAATTACACAGTCGAGAATAACGTTCTAACGCGAGTAACTGAGTATAAATACCTTGGTTTACTTATATGAAACAACTTGCATTGGGATAAACACATTACAAACGTTGCAAATCAACAATGTATAAACTTCACTACCTGAAAAGGTCTCTCAGAAATTCTCCAATAAGCGTAAAATTACTAGCCTATAAAAGCATCGTGTTACCAATTCTCGATTATGGAAATGTAATTTGGGACCCTTTCAAGGCAGCTAACTTATCTAAATTAAATCGTGTACAAAATATAGCAGTCCGTTTTATCTTTAATTGCTATGGCCGCGCATCAGTTTCGGAACTGACAGTCAAGGCTGGTTTATTGAACATTGCAGACAGAAATAAATTATGCCGTTTACGCTTTCTTTTTAAAATTGTGAAGAACCTTCTCAAAAGCGATACTCATCAATACTTAATGTATTTTTCTTCGGGTCATTCATCCCGCCACCGTCACTCGCAGAACTTAACCCCCTTCTAGCCGAGAATCAATGTCTTTAAGTACTATTTTTTTCCAAAGAACAGTGAATGAATGGAATAGCCTTGAAAGTCATGTTGTCGAGCAAGCTGATATTAACAAATTTGAAAGCCTACTTGACTTTTAAACTTTTCTGTCTTGTTGATCACTTGATACGTGTTCTGGTTCTCAGTGTATATTGCACTCGCCGGACAATAATGTGTACTCTTCTTTTTGCAGTGTGTGTTGTTGCAATGCGTGTATCGGTATCTTCTTTTCTTTTTGTGCCCTTCGCAAAATCTTATTCACACGCCACTGTGAATTGGCAATCAGTTCAATCTGTTTTTTTTTTATGTTATGCATTCGTTTTGTCTGTTTTATTGTGAAATGTAGCACACGTTTTTTTCCACCCTGCTACGACCCCTTAACTGGGGTCAGCAGTATTGTAAATAAAATAAATAAATAAACATTAGAAAAAAAACTTTTTTTTTTCGGTCGATAGTGTAGATTTATCGCACAGTACAGGGCCAGTGTAAAATTCCGAAGTAGAATCGACAATTTGCCAGGACCAAATCGATTCGATGCAAACTGCAGGTGACTGCAAAACAAGGGGACGCATAGTCGATGTTCCCTGGTACATAGTAGTCATTACACTCAAAGTTTCGATGTCATTCTTCATTCCATGAGCCCGAATGTGTGATTGCCACGTCATCACTGACCTGCGAGACGACGGGCAGGCGCTGCAGGAGTAGGTGGAACACCTGGGGAGGCAGGGTCTGCTGCAGAACCTGCAGCAGCTGCTGGGGCTGGCCGCAGACAGCCACCGCACTGCTCAGATGCTCCACGCCGTTCTCGATGTCGCCTGCACAAAGGTGGAAGGAACACAGCACACATTAAAGACGGTGATTAACTTGAAAGCGGTATCCCACCTGACATACCGTCAGTCACTTCTGCCACGCTCTGAAAGCGTTGAAGGGGTCATAAAGCAAATCTCAAGCTTTGCGAGAAAATACGCTAACCCTGAGCAGAACATGCAACACAGTTGTAGCGAGAGCAGTAACAGAGGCCTCTCTAGAGCTTGTTATGAAATCTTTTGGAGCAACTAATACAAGTATGCTTGCATGGTATTCGCTATGCTGTAAATCATAATTTTCCACTATGCCATAAATTATAAGCACAGACACCTGCGCTCACTCTCTGCAGCATCATCATTAGCCTGGCTATGCCCACAGCAGAGCAAAGGCCTCTCCCATGGTCCAGTCAACCCAGTGTTTCTGCTGTCCCGTTATATCTGTGAACTTTTTAATCTCATCAGCCCACCTAACTTTCTGTCTCTCCCTTGAGCATTTGCCTTCTCTGAGAATCCAGTCAGTTACCTTTAATGACCAGCGGTAATCCTGCCTATCCACTACGTGCCCGGCCCATGTCTATTTCCTCTTATTGATTTCAACTGTCATATCCTTAAAGGGCCACTCACCAGGCCGCATACCAAATTTTAGTTAGACAGTGGAAGTTGTTGGGTGTCCAATGAGGAACATTTTGCCACAAAACTTTTTTTGAATCGGTTCATCAATAGCGGAGAAAACAGGTTTTTTGAAGCGGCGCGAAACGACGATGAGAGGAGGCGAGCTCGCAACCCTTGCTGCTCCTCCTCGTAGCTTTCGCAAGCCAAATCTCTTCCCCACCCTCTCAGGCATACGACCAAGAGGTTATGTGCGCATGACGTGCCCAAACAAGTCCAACCCCCGAGCACGCGAGCGGCTTTGCTTTGTAGACAAGCGTTATTTTGTGGTCTTCTGCCGGTTTCTGTGGGATCGTATGGAAACGCTGGCTTAGACGCGGTAGAATAGATGAGCACAATGAGTGCCCGAACGAGTAGGAGCGTTCTACGGCGGTCGTCTGCTCCATGCGCTTACCGCTGGGACACGAACGCATGCGAAACGCCGACACATTAGCCCCGCATCTCGTTGCAATTCGCGGGAGAAAAATGCAATAAAGAGACTCTCACATTCCCTTATTGCGTCTCATTATCTAGAGTTTTATTGATCTTTTTAAGCAACAAATTACATAAACTACGCATGCCATGTTAAATAATTTTTGCCATATCACGTGCCACTGTCTGCAGCGTCAGAGCAGAGTCGTCTACGTAGAGGAGAAACGTCACTGCATTGCCGTGTACGTAGGGCCATTTATACGCGCGCCTCATGCCCTCATTCTCAAGGCGTGTGCCGGCAGAGGGGAGGGGGAGCAGCGTTCATTTTGAAATTTGACCCGTTTTTGCGGGGTGTAGCGTTGCGAATTCAGGCAGACGTGATCATGAACGCCTCGTCTACGCATTGGGCTTGTCAGCTCAAAATTGTCAAACATGGTGAGTGGCCCTTTAACCTTGGTTTGCTCCCTAACCCACTGTGCTCTCTTCTTGTCTCTTAAGGTTGCACCCATAATTTTCCTTTCCATCGCTTGCTGCATCGTCCTCAATTCAAGCTGAGCCCTCTTCCTAAGCCTCCAGGTTTCTACTATGCAAGATGCAGCTGTCATATACCTTCCTCTTTGAGGGTCAGTGGTAGATTCCCCTTCATGACTTGAGAATGCTTGCTGAATGTGATCCACCCCAGCCTTATTCTTCTAGTTGTACCACTTTCATGGTTTGGCTGTTCCTAGTACACCTGAGCAGCCACTACAATTTTTTTTATTAAATGACATTTAATTATTTTCATAATTATGTCAATAACTCAAGTGAATATGGTGTAGCAAGGTTTCATTTGAACATGCCTATACATTCATCGTTAACACTATGATAATTACATGAGTGCTTGTCATGTTATAAATGCTATTACTAATTAATTAAACCTTATTAATGCAAAACTAGTGGTGGCTACTCCAGTCCACTAGGAACAATATGTACTAGGTTTGCTTCACGTAATGTCGGCCTTCCTTTTTGAATTCGTGCTGCATGATAGTTGGGAAACCCTGTATAGTCTTGAAACTAAAAGTAGCTAGCCTCGATTCACTTCTTTCTTTAGTGGGCAACAACGCTGCGGACATGGACAGAAAAAAGACACGAGCACCAACTGTTGACTGACTTCCATTTGTGAGTCGGACACACATGTTGTAACACGTCATCAGAGGAAAGAAGAAACTTCAAATATGTGTTTGAATAGATGAAGCCTTTGTTGCTCTTTTTTTTTCTCTCTTTCATTTGGCAACAATACCCTACATGCGGTATACAAGTATCCGTCATTTCAGTAAGATTCATTTGCTGGTCAGCACCTGTGCCATCTCTTTTCTGTGCCTGAACTCATGTCTCCATCCATAGTAACGTCTGTCCGAGAAAAACAACAGGTATGTATAGTTACATATAACTTGAATTACTAAGACAGAAATATTGCTTCTAAGTACTTGTAAGTCTAGAAAGTGTCCTGGTAAACACAAATACACACTGAGAAACTATAACCCATTTTCAAAAGCTAGTTTCGGTTCCTACTGTATCCAGACGTCGTGACACGGCACGAGTTCCTGTCATGCGCTCATGCAATACGTCTTGATGTTTCCATGACCACTCTATTCCGTCGCTTTATTGGCGACACGCAAGCAGCTATCTCTGAAGGTTTTTTGGGGACATGCGAACAGCCATTTTGTATGTTTCGGTACCTGATGTGATCAACTAGCCATACTGGCGTGCAAAGTCATCAGAACTGACACTGTAGCCCGACGTCCGACTAATGTTGGCATCAGTAGGTGTGGCAAAAAAAAAAAAAAAGACTTCAATATCAAAACAAAATATAACCCTTTACTGATTGCTCAGAGCAGTCTGTATACAAGAGACTCACATGACGCAATAAACACAGGTTTAAAATAATTAAGATCAACAACCAATCATTTGCCTCTGTGACCAAAGAAACAGCCACACTCATTTACTTGGTGAGAATTCTCTGACCATGGGGTCACTAACCCAGAGGCTAATGACATCAGTAAAGAGCACAGGCTCATTACAGTAGGCCTATGTGCATGTGCCTCCGAGGTGAAAATGCCACTGCCTTTTTAAGTTGTACTCAACTAATAGTTACTACAGGGACCGGATGACATACATGCTGCAGTGACTACCGCGACGGCCTGTAGTACACGAAATAACACCCGATTGTAACAGACTACATGGTTATTCAATGCAGCCTTATCGCAAATGAGACGTCGATAATGATCGTTATGACCAGTATGTGTCCCCATAAGCCAGTTTTTCCCAATACAAAAAGATTAATTGTTCATAGAGAAACAAAGTGCTACAACAATTCGATAAGAGAGAAAACTGTGGTATGGGATGCAAAACACAAGTAGGTAGCCGTGATAAAAAATTTGGCTGGGTAGGTCATGGAACACGCATGACAGAACCTGTAGCCTGTTACGGTACACAAACAGGCACCACTAGAAGGAATCTTTGGCAGTGACACAACTCTAAAGGAGCAAACTTTCTCTAAGATAAGAAAAAAATCAAATGTTCAGTAGCAGTTGCAGTCATGTTAATTGGTACATGGCTAGACCCGGATAACTAGACAGGAAACACGCCCTGCCTTATCTGTGCGTCGTTTTAAGTACCTCAACAGTTTCTAACCAAATACTAGAAGCTAACGTTATCGGTCGGGCAGAGGAAACGAGAACAAATGTAGCGATTACAGCTTTAGAGATAAAAGTTTCTGGCCTTGCGGTGGGCGTCGTACTCATACCCACCCACGCATAATGTCGCAGTTTCGACAAAACCACACTTTGTAAGAAGCGCATCGTTTCGAGTTAAGTGCCTCACGGTGGAACATGCTTATCAGCTCGGATTTTTTCACAGAAATTAAGCACCACCGCATGCCTCAAATGACGCAAGCGATGACGGGGCAATCTTACCTTGCGCCAGCAGTTCTTCGCCCATCTGTACCTCGTGGATGAAGAACTTCTGTACTGCGTCATAGTCTTTCAGGTCCGGCAACTGCACACGCGCATAGTTACGGGTGTTACTACCAAAACGAAGAAATGACAATCCACTGCCGAGATATCTCACCTTTCCAGTGCCCCTCCGCGCTTGCTCTTTCTGTTGCTGTGCCTTGGCTCGTCCTGAAACGCGCGACAAAACAGTGTTAATTAAAAACGAGCGCGACATCACACCCCGACGTTGGCATCCATGGTCAGGGCAAGCGCTATCCCACGTGCACTCCCTACGTTCTCACTGGGAGACAGCTGAATTAAGGTGAAGATCTAGGCCCGTACAAATGGCAATACTACAATAACGATGCCCCAGCGTTTCCCTTCCTTGTAGTTGTACGGAAAAATGATTTCACTACTTACGTTCCCTCAGTTTTTGCTTGAAGAGCGGGTCGCTCCGGCGCTTTCGGTCGAAATAAATGCAGTACCCTAGGAATAGAGTGCCGCAAACTCCGGCAGCAACGCTAAGCGCAGTCTTCGACACCATAACGCTCATCTCAACCATGTGGGCTAACGTTCTTCGGTGTGGAAATTCCGAAATATTCGGATGACGTGCAGACAACCCTCCGGTCGCCAGCGGCCACACACACCATCGGCTCACGCGTTAGCGAAAGCCCTCTAGCGTTGTCTAGCGTCCGAAACGTAAAAAGAACACTTCACCGAGTTATCCGACATTTGTCAATCGTGAAAAGAACACTTGACTGTAGAACGCCATGTCTTCAAATACGATTAAAACGAATAGGAGAAACAAACGAGACTGAGAATATACGTTGCTTTGGTTTTCAACTCTGAAAGCATATAGACGTAGAAAATGGCGCGAAGTCTTAGAGCCATATTAATTTGTTTGTCTTTGCTGAAGACGATATTTTCATTGCGCGTTTGCAGTAAACGGAAGCGAAGCACTGTAGGAGGTTGGCTGAAAAAAAAAAATTCTTTCAAACTGATGTTTTTACGGAGTGTCCTGCTGGTGTTATACTCAAATACGAACAGCTACTGCTTTTATCCTCCCTCCAGCAGCCAGCCATATAAAAACAGTACTTACGTAAATTAAGTAGAACATGCAAACCTGTCATCAGCGGCAATAGTCTAATAGACTTGACACTCGTTAAAACAAACCTGGCAGCGGGCATCGTTGCCGCAGGGTTCGGTAACACCGAAGTAAAAACAAAGTACAAGTATAAGCAGTTCAAAGTGCTTTTATTTGTTCGGTGACCACAATTTGACAGGATTTTACAGGGAATTCACGAAGACGGCCCAAGATGACAATGGGAAGGTGTCGCACAGCACAAGGGACAAAAAAAAAAATGGATGCATGAATGAGTGCTGCTAGGAAAAAAAATCCGGCCTTAGGCCTAGCGACAAAGCAAACACAGACTGCACAGACTGCATTAAAAGATGGGGTAATTCGCGACGCCGCTCAGAGCGGTTGGCTAGCTAAGAGACGGCTTCACATGAGGGATGACTAAATAAAAATGTCCTCAGAACTCCTGGCTGGAGCCTTTCTTGCCGGGTTTGCCGCCGGTGCTGGTTTGTCCAGTCTTCTTGGGAAGGAGCACGGCCTGGATGTTCGGCAGGACGCCGCCTTGGGAGATGGTCACGCCGGAGAGGAGTTTGTTGAGCTCCTCATCGTTGCGGATGGCAAGCTGAAGGTGACGAGGGATGATGCGGGTCTTCTTGTTGTCACGCGCTGCGTTTCCCGCCAATTCGAGCACCTCGGCTGCAAGGTACTCCAGGACGGCTGCGAGGTAGACTGGCGCGCCGGCACCAACGCGCTCGCTGTAGTTCCCCTTCCTTAGAAGCCGATGAATACGGCCCACGGGGAACTGGAGACCGGCCCGCGAGGAACGGGACTTGCCCTTCGTCTTCGCCTTTCCGCCCTTGCCGCGTCCAGACATTGCTTGCTAGTTTGACAACTCACTCGAACTCGAACCAAGAAGACCAACGGTGCCGTATGTGGGTCTCCGCGCCAAAAGCAACGGCTTATATAGCAATCAAAAATATAAAAAAAAGCCGGAAAAGACAAACGCAGTTGCCAGACTAAAAAAAGAATTCTCACTTTCAGAATTTGACGGCGCATTATCAGTGCTTATGTAATGCGCAATATTATATTAAAAAAACCTAACACAACCAACAAATTTCCTTCATGCTTTTGAAGTAACTTTTTTTTTACAAAATTGAGTTTCACTACGTTGAATGACCATCATCATCATTTTTAAATTACAAGTCTCAAAGGCGATGTTTTATAACATTGCAGACGTGATTGCAGACACTAAATTTCTTTTGTCTTTCTGGCTGAATTGATGGCAATAATGTTAGCTTTGCGAAACGTAAATATTTCCATTCCAGTCGTAGCAGTCATAACTGATTCATTATCAGTGTGCTCTTTGTCCGCATCTGAGGTCACTCACCTATAGTGAAACGTTTTAAACCATTGATTCCCTGTCATCTCTGAAGTATTCATTTAATCTGGACACCAGGGCACAAAGGTTTGTTGTTAAACGAAACAGTTGATTCTCTTGCGAAGGCATTCCTTTCGACACCAATTATTCCTATTTTCCCTCATACAGTATACATTACGTGTACTCAGATTTGGATACACGTTAAAGAACCCCAGGTGGTCAAAATTTCCGGAGCCCTCCACTACGGCGTCTCTCATAATCAAATGGTGGTTTTGAGACGTTAAACCCCACAAATCAATCATCAACAGTATACATTACGGTGGCACGACTTCGCACACTTAAAATCAGGCAAAATTTATCTGACCCTGTACTGACGGCTTCTCCTGAGTACAAATACTTATTTCCCTGGCGCAGTGAACTGACTAATTCAAGGATGATGGAAGTTGTCATCACGAAATTTCGTTGCCGCGTTACCTCCCTCAATTTTTACTTGCATAGATCAGGCATATTGAATTCCCCTATGTGCATTTACTGTAATCAAAAGGAAACGATCAGTCATTTTTTATTACATTGTCGCCGTTTCGATTTATTCAGGCAAAGCATACTAACACCACCTCTTCAAAGACTGGGCTTGCAACTATCACAACCTGATCTTCTTTCATTTGGAGCCTCTACACTGGGTTTCAGCCACAGGGATGTTTTATTCGCCGTTCAAGAATACATCACTGCGACTAAACGACTTTCTTGCTAAATTACGGTCTCACTATTTTTCTTCATTTTTTTTCTGCAACTTGATATCGGCATTTCAAATCAAAATTAAGTTACAAAAGTTTTGTAGGAATGACGCAATGCAGAAAGTATAGGGCAAATTCACCTTATAATCGGCCAATCCCCTCCTTTGGGTAGGAGCCATTTGCACAGGGAAACAACAACACTAATCTCCGCTGCACCCGTCTAGTTTTCACGACCAACAAAGCTGGGCAAGACGGAGTTCTGCTGTCCTATGCAGTATTTGCTTCCGCGCCATCCTTGCAAAGATAAATACGGCGAAAATTTTTCTGAACAAGAAAGTTTACAAAGGATATCGCGCCGGGCAGGGCTGATTGACAGGTCACGCAATCTTCAGGTGTCTTGGAAGTGCTAAACATGTATCACTGGTCCATGCTAATGCTTTTTTGTACTTACACATAGATGCGCTTACGTTACTCGCCATGAGGCAACACGATCCAACTTGTGTCGTCACGGCCACACTGGACAGAACCACAGAACACCTACCAGAGACAAAAAGGACACAAGCGCTCGTGTCCTTCGTGTCCATCTTGTCTCTTTGTCGTCGTTCTGTCGTCGTTTGTCGTCATGTCATACCAACTAGCCCAAGCCGCCACACTTCCATCTTCAGCCTATGCTCAGATTCGGGTGCACGTTGAAGAACCCCAGCTGGTCGAAATTTGACGGAGTCCTCCGCTACGGCGTCTCTCATAATCATATGGTGGTTTTGGAGCGTTAAACCCCACATATCTATCGATCTTTAGCCGTTTAGGACCAAGGAGGTTCTATACTTGTTTAGGATGATATGGGGCACCTATTTGCTGCACCATGCAATGTCCTGAAAGAACACAACGAAACTCACTCCATTGATCTGCCAGAGACAGCAGAAAACTCTCATTGAGTGTGCACAGATTGTTAAAATTACATAAATTGTTAACTGGAAAGCCTTCAGGGCAATGTACAGAGAGGCTGGTGCTGTTCACATTTGCATGTGTGTTCCTCTTTTCTGCGGACTCGAAGGCGATGCGGCTTCTGATGCTTAGACCGAGTCGACTGTGAGTGATACAATCCAATTTATACCTGAATTTCTTTATATTCACATGAAAAGTGTTCTACACTGCCGTACAGCTTTTCTCGGTAATGCAGCAAAAGGTACACAGACAAATCACACGTATCCAACCGCCAATGAATGTAGTTCCACGATTGTGTCCTTATATATTTTCTTCGTGATATATGAAAAATACGGCCTTCAATTTTTGCATGTAGCTGTTTGAGTGGACGCAGCCCACACCAGTAAGATATTCGCATTTGTTTTTACTTATACATTGTTCTTTTGCATTTGTGCATGTATGAGAAAGCAGCACCTGTTACGGGTATCACGAACACCAAGCGGGATCTGCGTCAACATGAAACACTGTGCGCACGCAGCCATCATTTTGCATAGAAGTGCGAAAAGCATGTCATATTGAACTACAGTAGCACATATGCAGAAGCCCCGCCCTCGTAGCTTTCCCTTCATTGCCAAGAGAAGTTGTCCGCGAGTATAGTGCTTTTCCTTTCTAACGCACATTGATGACGTTGCCGGTTGACAGGCGGCGATAGCTAGAAGACGTTTGTTTCTTGGATTTCCAGTGCAATTGGATCAGGATATGCAGTGTTATAAAAGAAAGTTCCCTATTTTAAAAGATTGTAACAGAGGATTTCAACTGTTCGTTGTTGTGTCACTAGTAGCGTCTTCGAATGCCAGCTATGTCCAAAAATGGCACTCCTTTTTCTGCCTAACAAAACTATTTAAATAGAGTCTTTGCATGGCAGCTATGTATAGTTCCAAACATGGCACTCCTTTTTTCTGCCTAGCAAAGCAAATGACAACTGTGAAAAACAAAACAAAAAGAGATAGGGAGAAATGCAGTGAACTTGAAATGAAACAATGGCAGACGTTTCAACTTTCACGGGCCAATGATGGGCAATAATGTTACAAAGGTCACATTAAAAGAAGCAACATTGCATTTTAAACATTCCTCGAGAGGGTAAAACACTAAAAAGCGCGAAAACTTTGAAAATATGGGCGAAATCGCTATAGCCTCCATTTTTTGTAGCGCTTCGCCACCAGTACCTACAATACGCCCAGTTAATAGCATAGAACATTGTTCCAACTCAACTTCAAACAAAGCTGCCACTTACCTTATCAACTAGGGCATATAAAAAGTCTGAAGAACGTGCCATTTGGCAAAGCCATTGTATTGGAGTAACACCCAACCATCAAAACCTTTACCAAGTTGTTACACCCACACACATTGTGCATTCAGGAGAATGCGGTGGGTTAAGAGATACATTGTGGTAGAGCAATTAAACCCAAGTTTAAGCATGTGGGGTTCCCTGAGGCACAGGCATGGCAAGAGAAGTTTCTTCTTGCATTCGTCCGTCGTGGGAATGCCAGCCACTGTTGTCGCGGATCGAAACCGCGACCTGCCACACGCAGGCACAATGCCGCTACTGGTCGTGCAGGCGTTTCGAAAGAGAAAGAATGTGGCATCTTCCAACTTTATTATCTTTCTTTTCACAGTCATGAATAATTAACAAATGTGAGCAGTGAAATACATGTAGAGAAACAATTCAGCACGCACACTGGACAGGGTGCTAAGGACATTACTTACACTATGTACACGGGGTAAAAAAAGGGTATTCTGATGCACGGAATAATGTACAAGACGCAACGGGACAATAAATAACAAGCGTTACAAAGACAAACTCTTGTTCATGTTGTTTACATCTGTGGCTCCGTGGAACTGCATGAAACTGTATATGCATATTTTTACCAAAGTTATCAATACTTTCATACAGCTAAAAACACAATTTCTACGGTCTCCTAACGGACTGGGTATCAAAAGCATTTTTGTTTCTGTTTTGTACTCGGCACGTAGCCAGAACACGGCTCCTCACCAGAACAGTTTTCTCCACTTTATGCTGTGCCAACTTAGATTCCACAAAACTTCCACAAGCAGAACACAAACACATTCGATAAACAATGAAATAAAACAAGCACATCGCTAATCTTGCTTAACCATATACACGGTAACCATATAGTTGAGCTAGTGACAACTCTTCAGATACAGACATTCGTGAGCAAAGTGTGTCAGTGCAAGTTCTAATACCACCAATTAAAATAAAACATAAAAACTCTGGTAAATACTTGCGCATGTTACAGAGCTCTGAGCAAATGGTCTGTACCGACAGCAGGTCCTCAATCTATTGTCAATCTTACTCCCAATCTTAAAAGCAATGCTGAAGAAAAAGGAATGGGTTGAGCAGTATTAACGTAAAATGTGGTTCTACAATATCGAAGTTGATGCTTCTGCGAGATGGGGGCCTGGCAAGTTCGAATAGATGCATAAACGAGAGGAGGGTCGCAACACTTGCTTCGACATTCGCCCTCTTCCTGCAATGATGTAATGAATCTCGACGGCATTATAAAGTGCCTAATTGGTTGTTCACAAGTGAAAACCCGCTGAATTGCATTTTAAATGAACAAGAGACCGAACTTAACTCATTGTGGCTGCTTCCTCGTAAACTGGGAATGCTGTCGGGAATTTCAAAGTTCCCAGAACTTCGTAACTCGTGACATGACAAAGACGCATTGAAATTTCAGAATCATAAGCTTGTTCTTTCTACATTTTCTCTTGCAACATATCTCTTCATGCTGGAGTACGGGAATCATTACAGTCCCTGCGTTGCGATTGCCGTTCCCACCGCTAGAAAGCCATTCGCACAACTGCAAACGGTTTTAGAGCCGAGCAAACTACCTTTCACGGTCTAAGTTCTTTTCGAATTTCGCCAGTCTGAGACCGATTCCGGCTCTTCTCTTCAACGCCTTCTCTTAGAGCCACATGCTTCCAAGTAGACGAGCATTCACGTGCAATACCAGTGCAATCCACCTAGCAGACAACCGCAGTCGTCGCTATGGCAGGAAATGTTGAGTGTATAACGTGGAGGCAGAAGATAGCCACACTGGCTAGCTCTTGCTACACATTATGTTTCTCACTGAGTGTAGCTTCCGTCCTACCCTGTAAGAAGTGTAATACAAAACAAAGCAAAATACCACGTATTTTCACCTGTTACGCATCTTCGCTAGAATTAGGATCTTCACCACGTTAACACAAAAGAAAGCTTCGTCAGAATGGTCGCACCCCAGGTTTAATTTAATCAAAGCACTATATTTATCTAAATGCCCCCCCCCCCCCCCTCCTAAGCAGGAACGCATAGCAACCTCCTCAATTTGTGCAGAACTTTTTTTCTTTAAGCGGCCCTGCAACACCTTTAACAACTGTTAATGAAAAATGGTCTTACTAATCGTCTCCGCTGCCTCTCGAAACTCCAACCACAGTATTTTACCACATACTTCAAGTGTACGTGCAGTTCGTGCTATCAGTGAATACCTGTCTTGCTCAGTTGAGCCCACCTGCTGTATAGTTTCCCCATGGGAAAGAGAGAAATTTTTCGTTGTATATGACACAAAACTGTAAATTCATCGCTGCATGCAGTACAATAATATTTGGCTCGCACATTCACAGGAGCCTTGACTGCAGACTGGAATACGTTTTGAGACTACCTACTTTTGAAAAAATTAATGTTCACGGGGCCCTTCTTGGAAAACTTGTGCTCACTAACCCTTTGATGTGATGAACAAAAGAGTGCATTACATATCCATCACCCAACAAGACAATGCTTCCAATCAGAAACTTCAGGATAAGCAAGAGGTGTAAGAAAATGCATCTGCCTAATTTGTCGAGAAATATGTTTGCCACACAAACTCATCAGTGTGACTCGGTCGTTAAGTGTAATTTGGCAAAAAAACAGCCCCCACTACTACTCTGATTGGAACAGTGTATAGACCAATCATTTCCTCTGGAATTTTGTTTCTGCCAGTCCAGAAAATTTTAAGCAGTTCCCATGGTACTTGAAGTGGACAACAGCAAAATGCGACAACATTCAACTTCTTTTTAAAACTCCATTTCCATACATTTAATAAAGCAGACGCTGCACCTCAATGAAAACAAGAATGGACAAAGTGCACCAGCCAGTACAATTCACCGAAAATGGAGTCCAAAACCGACTCTGGGACCTATCTCCTCTTTTAAGTTCGGATACTCAAATAATGGCTCCATATATATCTAGTAACTAACTTCAATTCTCATGATGGATAGCTTTGCACAAACAGAGTCAAACTGTCTTCACAGCACAGTTGAGCATCCACCAATGATTTTTTTGACAATATATATATTTATATAACTTGTTCTGAATGAGATGCCATTTGAACACCTATTTTACAAACAAGAAGGAACCTGCAAAAGTATGATAAGAACAGGGCATGTAGCCAAGGTTCTATTCCAAGGGAGTGGGGAGGAAGTTGTACACATTTGTGAGGTTGTATAACATATACCCAGCTCCCTGGCCACTGCGATAATAAATCATAAAAACTGTGCGGCTATACTCCGCTTTACATGTAGCATTGAACGCTGTGAAGGCAAGAGGGGCGTTTATCACTGGTTCCACCTACGTCAAGAAGCGGTGCTTTAAGTTAGTAAATTTGTCTGGACAGGGGCGCGATTCATATGTAGGCCTGTGCTATGTAAATCGATGTGTAATTAAGTCTCATATGCTGGTAATTACGCTGTAATTACTAAATTATAGCTTATCCACCGTCAAAACAAGCAAGAATTTCTGCGATAAGCACCAAGGACGAGTAATTTGGGGGGGGGGGGGGGTCATTAGAGGCACGCTCTACCAGGGGGTTTTCGAATCATCTTGGGTTTCTTTAACATGAACCTGTATCAAGCACATGGATGCGGCCGAATTTCGCCCCCATTAAGATGCAGCTGCCGCCAATGGAACTCACGTCCTCAGACATAGCAGCACTACAGATTACCCCCTGAAGAAGGACGGTGCATAACGCATCATTTGCACTCACGATCAGGACGAAGCGTGTTGCCTAGGAAAAGCGCAAACACGCTGCGAGCAATATTCAATTCGATGCAAACTCGCGCAGAAAAAGTCATAGTCGTAGAACACGAAGTATTTTATCCTGTAGAAAATTTTCCAGATTCGAGCAGTGCGCTGTAAAATGCTCCGAGAAAGATCCGCAAGGCTGCGAAACTTGCGTAGTGTCTGCAACACCACCTGCTACATATGAAGAGGAGTATGCGCAGCTACAGGCACCACTAATTTCATAAATATTTAAAAATACGAGTGCGTGGTCACCGTTTTATCTCCAGAATTAATGCATTTCCAACCATACACACACGCTCAAACTGTGAAAATAAAATCCATTAAAAAAATTGACATGCATTCTATGAGTCTTCAGACAGAGAAGCCCTGTCGAAGTGCTGCCACCATTAGCAATTTTCTCGAAGTTCCAGTCTCTCATACAGAGCCCACAATGCCATCCATGGCACGAGGCTAGGTGTGTTACAATTGACCAAAAATGCAAAGATGTCCTACTGTACCACAAAAAGAGCAATGCAACCAAGTAGACAACCACAATTTGGGATGCTATTTTGTAGAACTGCCTTTTCGGACGCTAATGAATTAAAGTTCTTCATCAGCAGTCCAAGCAACGGTTTGCCGATGTTATCACCGAAATCAACCTGTCGGCCTCGAGTTGTACACAGTAAATCTAGCGTGAAACTCAGTAGAAAGGCATTTCTACAAAAGGGCAGCCCTGAGCACATCAGCATTTGATTTACCATGGACACTTCCAAGAAAAAAGCACAACAAATGCACTAACATCACCGGACCAAAGTGCACCAACAACACCGGAATTTTTATGTTTAACACACAAACAAGAAAAAGCGAATAAACCAATATGGATATGTCAACAGTTACCAAAATTCAATTTTTCAGAAAAAGCTCTGAGCATGATATTTGGAACATCAGCACTGAAGTTAAAACACCAACAGTGCTGTATCTGATGCGCACCGGAAATTTTCAAAACGTTGCCAAAATGTGATTAAATGGCGGCAAAAATAGAACCTCCTCCACATAATGACAGTGCTAAAATACATATATCCACCTTTGCTTGCTTTCCCTTTTCTTCAAACATACTTCACGCAAAACAAGTTTCACAGGTGCGATTCATATATAATGTTTCTAAAAAGAACTACATGTCATTAAACTCCATTTGTTTTTTCATTTCGAGTTTGCTGCTTTGAACTGTAATCTTGGCAGCTGCAACTGTGGACAAGGCACCTGCGGAGAATGTAAAATATTGTTCGATAGCTCGTACATACGCCCAAAAAAGGATTTGAACGAGCCGTTGCATGGTAACAGATCTTCCAAACGTGCAGTCCCGTTGTGCGAGCCAAGTGCTTACCAACTCGGCAAATTCTGGCTAAAGGGAACGGCCCAAAACATGGCAGACAAGTGCAATCTTGTCCCCCTGCCTTGTCTATGGTTCTGTCAATCCTCACCCCTCTTCCTATAGTCTAATAAACAGAGCCTGTCCGAAAGGTAGCGAGACCGGTACTGGTTAAAAAAAAATGACTGCTTCTATCAGTAGATATTACTTAAATACTTCAATGTATTTTCCTTGGGCAATGACACACAGATTACAAGACCTTTCCGACGTTACTGTATCAGGGCTGTATGCCATCCATGGCGTGATCCTGGCAGACTACTACTTGCTTCTTAAGCTACAAGAGAAGCCAGAAATGTCGCAGTTCTTACAATGTGCTCACCATCCAACAGTTTGTCATAGTCTTTGAATAAGGTCACGGCTGTCAACTTTCAGAAAACCTTTGCAGCATCGGAATCTCACTGTAATTGGTGTATCGACCCCCAATGGAACCATTTCGAAGAATTTAAATATTACGTAGTAATCGGATCAATAATTCTTTTTACCAGACCCAGTCTTATTACCTCATGGACAGACCCTGTATGCCTTTGTCAACCGCCCCAAGATGCTAACCTTCTGAAGTTCACTTCTATGCAAAGTTTATATTTTCGAAGCAACTACTGTCAACTGCAAACAGCGGCTGGCTGAACTTAACTAGTACAACTTGGTCCTGACCTTTCAAAAGGGCAGTTGAACGAAGCCGTACGTAATAGGGGACGTCAACCGACGTCCGGGTTGATGTGGCAGCCATTGAGTGCGGAGGCACCGAGCAGCCCATACCCACGGCTGGTGCCTGGCCCATAGTCCTGCACTGTAGTGCCCCCATCCTCAATTTGGCGCACACGCACCCGCTGCTTGTAGTGGTACTCACGCAGGTAGCTCTTGAGGCTACGTGGCAGGGGCAGCTTTGCGGCACCGTCGTACGCAATGCAGGAGCAGATTACCGCACGTGCCAAGTGCTGCAGAGGGAAGACGAAAGTCCGGTGCAGGGGCCGCGTGAGCATGGGCTCGAAATACATGCAGCACGACGGGTCCTTGTAGTGCTCGACGAGCCCGCACACAGTGCGCGACGAGAACACCCCGGGGTCGTGCGAGTCGAAGCTGAACCGATGGTTCCACTGCTCGACGCGGGCATGCAGCGAGCGTCCGTACCTCCGGAAGCTCACCGAGAACAGGTACTCTTCCTGGGCCGAGTCGCGGAGCAGGAAGGTGCCCTCGGGCTTGTTCTCCAGCAGCCGCTCGGCCTCGTACCGGTCCATCTTGCCCCAGTAGAAGCTGCACGAGGTGATGCCGAGCAAGTCGGGAACCAGGCAGTGCATGTAGTCGACCTGGGTGTGGACCTGCGGGGCCACGTCCCATATCTGGCTCAGGACCTCCCAGGGCAGCGACAGGCTCTCGGGGTTGCCGCCGCCGGCAAAGCCGAGCTGGTTGCGAAGAGCGAGGGCAAGTTCGGGAAGCTGCTGTTGAAGAGGCTGCGGCGAGGGCACCGCGGCGGCCCTGGGCTGTTCTTCGGAGGAGGAAGACGAGGTCGAGGGTCGACCGTCGCTGCGGAAACCCGGGGGAGGGTCGACTCCCTCTTCGATTTCGCGGGCCCGCTCCTTGCGAGCCCGCTCGTCCCAGTCGTCCACCTGATACTCGTCGCCTCGGTACTTGCCGTCCGGGTTGCAGGCGAACTTGCCGTGACTGCGGGGCGGCGTCACTCTCAACGACGCGGCCTCGGGGCATCGACGCTTCGCTCCTCCGTCCGGCGGTACCCGGTGCAGATGCATATGGGACAGCCCGTCGGGTGATCGCTAGCGACGGGATCAGCGGCTGCAGACGCCGTGCGCCGCGATCTGCAGCCGAGCTTGAAACCCCAGCCGCCCTTCCGCGCCGGCTTGCAATCGCGGGACGACGAAGGCTGTTCCTTGGCAGCGGTCACGGCGGCGGCCGGTGACGACGTCGCGTTCTTGCTTCGACGTCGACCGAACGTCAGGGTCCTCAACTTCTGTCGCACTCCAGCGGGCGTCTTCTCTTCGGTCTGCGTCGCCGCCGAAGCGCTGGCGCCCTCGGCGGCGTCGCCGTGCTGCCCGCAGTCGCCCTCCGGACATCGGGCGCCGTCCGCCGGGTCGGTATCCGAGCTGGACATGTTTGGTTCCCCGTCTAGACGAACATTGCTAGCCACACATTCCCGCTGCCGACGGAAACGCGCCTCAGAGACTCCGTCATCTGAAACGGTAGAAGGAGAGGCCCCGACGGAACATCTATCAGGAACGCGATAGCAGCGCGTACGTACGCGATCGTGTTAAGATTCGTCAGCGGCTCGAGTTCCTGCTTCGAGTGATTCAATCGCGCGCGCCGTATTCTTCTCCCTGCACCTACACCTACAATACGAGAACAAAAGGCTGGCCAAGCACAACGCGCTGTCCGTGCGTGTACAGTGCTAATAGTACGTGTGTCGCATGGCGCCTTCCATTCACGACGAGGAAACGACAAAAAAGAAAAACCAAAACCAAACATACACGTAAACGAGGCTTAGCGAGCCTCACGGGCGAAATTCTCGGTAGATAAACGCGCGATAAAAGCAGTTTCGTATGTAACAGACGGACGGCTATTGTGCATCCGGGCGCCTTCGTGCGACACGAAAGCGTGAAACGAAACGCACGCGAATTTGTGTAGAGCCCTGCCTGCGACTCCGCGACCTACGCTTCCTGAAACGAAGATCGATAGCGCCAATGTGCGATCGTATTATCCTCCGAAGAAACCGCAAAACTGGGTCACACGCGCTGCGACAGCTTACGCTACGCTACATGGGCAAAACGTTCAGCGTATTTAAACCTTCGTTAACTGCTCGTAACTATCCTAAAACGGGTCGAGTTTATCGCGAACAGTTTCACTTTCCTCCTTCTTAACTGCAGAGTGTTTCGCGAACAGGAATGAGCGCGGTCAACACAGAAACGCCTAGTCAATGCGATGTCGCGAGAATTCGCAAATTTTCGTTCCTAAAGGGCTGCGTACTCACGTTGACAAAACCGATGGGGCCCTCATGAACACACAAAACGGTAAACAATACCAAACAAACACAAGGCCAACCAAAACGACTACGGCGAGAAAATGATCGCACACAGGAAACAGCTCTTGTATTTTTGTTTCGCTTTACGCAATGACGTCACGGCTAGCGTGCACGCAAAATAAAATAAATAACAAAAGGCATCACATGCGCTTGCAGCACTTGAAGCGGCCATTAATCACACTACAGAAGAGTTTTTTTATGTGTGTGTATTCAAATCTCGCAACGTTTTGGGCTTGAAATTTTTTCATTACAAATATTTAAAAAAAGACAACTAAGTAGTCAAGTAGTCTTTGACGTAAGCTTTTATTTTATACTAGGCGGCTACTACGTCATCTGGCCGCTTCTATCGCTCGCTAGGTGACAAAGAATGGCCTTCGAGATTAGTTAAACCTTGTGGATACTTACCCAGGCATTACGTCGAACGACATATCTTATTACTACACTGCACTGATTAGCATATTGAGATGCGTGCGAGACGGCACCAAGCTTTCTGTTTTAGTGTGAGTTGCCCGCGCCTTCAGCAAGAAGGCGTTCGAAGCCTCCCAAGTTTATCAAGTCAATGTCATGTTACAGCAAGATTGGTACGGAACTTAACGAAAACAAAGCTCTCGCATGCGAGAAAAAACAAACAAAAAAACGAGCATACCAATCTGCCGTCACTGCAGTCGAAATATGGACATTTATCTTCTGTTGTGTGAATTGGACATTTGAAGTTGCCTCCATTACATCTAAAAACACAATCGCTAGACATACAAGATTTTCACACACACCACTACATCTCGAAGCAAGCAAACACCTCTTATTTAGAGAGGGGGTTCCACTTAGACGTGTCATCTTGTTCGCCACCTTGCGAGCACTGATTAGCCCACATGACCACTATGGCCTTTTTGATTGGCTTAAAATGCCGCCATTGTGGAATTTCACAAAAGGGCAGACTATGACAGTATTGAGAATAGCGGCCTACTGCAGTGAGCAGTATAAACTTTTCTTTTGGCACAGTGGCGCAAACATACACCAACAGCATCCCTCCACGAGCGAAAAACATGACACAGAAACAGATGCCCGATGTGTGGCTCCTTTTCTTTAATTGGTGCGATGACAGTTGCATATTTTTTACAAGACGTCTTTGATCTGTACATGGCACGTGTGCGCCTGTCATGCGATGTCCGAACAGTCATCCTCGTCTTCATCTTGGCTGCTTCCTTCCACTGAATCAGCTTCTCCATCTTCCATACCGGAGTTGTCATCGGCTTCGCTTCTACTTCTTTCGTCGCCATCCGACAGTTCCCACATATTATTCTGAAATCATTATACAAGGTTCAGTGACTCTTTAGGTAAAGTTTAGAAGTCCGTACGGGAAACAAACTCAGAAATGCAAGAAACCGTGTTGCAAGAGTGACGAGATACAAATTTAAGACAAGTCGCACTGCGAACATACCACCCCTGATGCTGCTTGACCAAGTCAAAACCACAAAGGAAAGCATTACATGCGAGGGGCATGCAAATATTTAAAAACTCGGAGTACCAATATAGAATAGTGTCTCATTCATAAGTACAGGTTCTTTTTAATTTAAAATTAATCCCAGATTTACATTCTCTTGCAAATGTTCAACATATGATAACTTTTGTTCATATTGGTTAAAACATCCCTTTTGTTGTACTGAGCAGCGTTCGGATTCCACGTTAAAACATTACGCTGATTTACTTTGTAACTGGCTTATTTTAGGAAAAACCTTGCTCCCGAACAGGCCCATGAAATATCTCGTACTTGAAAAAGTACACATTATACTAGAAAAAAGATTGTATACTTGATATGAGTACACAAATACAGTAGCCTTTCAGTAAATGGAATTCTGTTAATTGGAACTGCCACTTAAAAGGAACAACTGCCTCTGATATGATTGGTCCTCACATTCTAGGCAGTGTTCATCTCTCGGTAAATGAAACTCCTGTTAAATGGGACATAGTTGCCTGGTCCCTTCAGGTTACATTAAGAGAGGGTATACATAAACTCGGCATGTTTAACCAAATCGATCAAGAAATGTGAAAATTTAATCGCCTAGTAACGGTATGAGCTATCTCACTATTTGCCTGTGCAAAACGGTGCCACGTCACAAACACCTGCGACCCCGAAAAAATTCTGCAGACTGACCTCTTCTCTCTCGTCGTCCGAGTGCTCTGCGTCCTGATCCATGTCATCGTCTGACGAGTCTTTGAGGAAAGAGGGAACAAACAGAAACAAGCTTAGTATCAAGTACTATTTTTTTTACAGCAAAGTGAGGCACTTGGTAGAAAACAAACATTTAAATTAATTTAGCATAAAAAGAATGCGTACCATCGTTCACGACACACAGCGGCTCTGTTGGTAGTTCCACATCCTCGTGCCTTGTTGCCACCTGCGCATGACAGGGCGAGCCATGTTTTAAAGTGTTTACAGTCGAACCCCGCTACAAAGAAAAATTATCTGGTCCCCGTCAGCAGTGCACAGGAGTCAATGCATAAATACTCTCGCCACAATAAACACTTTTTCTTCTGCCGTTCCGCTTCAACGAAATTTCAAGCTGCGATTCCAGGCTCAGAAAATTCATGCCAAGCAGTCAACACAATCTAAACATTTTCACGTATCTTCAGAACACGAAAATAGATCGACGAAGTCTAAAACATGCGTTGGAACAACTAGAAACCCCCGCTGTTCACCAAACCAACACCTCCTAAAAAACTATGCCTGGAGCGTTAGCCGCCAACGTGCTGCCCTACCCTAGAATTTTACCCTTCCCCCTCCGGTACGTAGACGAGCGCCTCTGATGGCCACCGCCCCTTGCAATCACAGTAAAGCTCTCACAGTTGCCTCCGAGTAGCTGCCAATATACTGTAAGGGTACAGAGGCAAGCGGTCTCAAACGGTGGCCAGTCGCAACACGCAGAAGGAGGCTCCCATTGAAAAAGAAAGCGACGTTCCAGGCATTTTTGTAGGAGGCGCTGACCAAGCATGGAGGCTGCCATTGCTCGATAGCGATGGCACTGAGACTGCTCAGCTTTTGTCACTGGCTTGCTTCTGAGCCGCAGACGATCCGAAGTTAAAACTCAGTCGCTGAGTTCATGGTTGCCTTCATGCAGCTGGTAGGTTGTTGGGTGCAACAGCGGAACGATGTTTTTTCTGATTTCAATGCTTCTTGTTCTGTTCGTACTTGGCTTGTGTGGCAACTAATAAGAGCGGCTAGCCGCAAGTGGTGGACGATAAGAACAGCATAGAATAAAGCAAAAGTCACTACTCCGCAATACCATGCCTCTATCTCGCCATCGTCAGATACACTTTGACGGTGGACAGTAGCTGGTGTAAGAATGGTAAGCATGTTAGTGCAACTGCTAGGTTCATTCACGAAAGCCGTAGCGGCCGTTGTTTTAGCGTGTTTTTCAACATGACGTCAATATGCACAGGTGACAATCGCGCCCTGACACTGCTGGGAAAGAAAAGAAAGCAGCCGACACTTTTTTAATTTTGGGAATAGAAGTTCCTTTCTTTTGCTAGCTCAGATACCGTATTTACTAGATTCTACCGCGCCCTTGATTGTAATGCGCACCCGGTTTCCACGACGAAAAAGAAAAAAAAGTAAGACATCGATTGCAACGCGCACCCATTTTTTTCGTTGGCCCGCACGATCACACCACTCTGGAAAACGACTCCTTTCGGGAGTGTCTTCCGTTTAAATATGAGGTACGTGGGAAGCTTGTGCCTATCTGACGTGCAACGGAGCATTGCTGTCACTGTAGCTTTACCGTGGCCCAATGTCAGCATTTTTCTCGACGGTTGTGGTGCCAGGCATGTCGAAGTAAAGAGGCGTCTGATCGGCATTCCCGATTTGCCCAAGCAGGTAGCCGTTGTTGCGCAACAAGTTTAGGACGAACCTCTGAAAACTGTTAAGCTTTTCTTCGTACTCCTCTGGCAAGTTTTGGCCCATGCCCGTTCGCTTTCGGAGGGAAAAGACTAAAGTTAGTTAGCCTAAAGCCTAAAGTTAGTTAGCCAGCACCTGCTCGCTTTGAACTTGCTCCGCGTTAGCCCTTTTTGTAAAGCTAACTGCATAGCCCGCACTTGGAGCAGTTCTGTCGTCACGGGCCGCTGTGCCGCTCGTTGCTCAAGCACATACTCGGCAAGCAGCTCTACAATTTGCGGCAAACCGACCCTGCTGTGGTCCACTGAAGCCTTTGTGTGAATCTCTGCTGTCGACAATCTTCTGCTTTTGTTTCCGCCAGTCCTGCACGCACGTTTCGGAAACTCCGAACAACCGCGATGCGGCCCGATTTACGTCCCTTTCGGCACACGCAATGACTTTTCTTTTAAAAGCGGCATCGTGGTGCACTCGTCGAGTTTTTCGAGTCGGCCCTACCATGCCGTCGATGCTAATGAACTACAAAATTACGAACTCCTCTGCACACGTACGAAGTGCCGCACATGGGAAACACATAGACAGAAATGGCCGACGCACCATGGCGACGCACGTAGGGGGTGGCCATTTTGGAAATGCCGATGGCAATAGAATGACCATATTCATTTTTTTTTTGAACTCGATTCTAACGTGCATGCGATTTATGAACTCGCTTAACCGGAAAAAAGGTGCGCGTTAGATTCGAGTAATTACGGTAAGCTATATTTTTTTCTATTTCCCGACAACAAACTTTCTTCTGTGCCCGTCCATTTCGCTGTAGCGTGGTTCGATTGTATCAAAACACACGCATACAGCAGTTTTGTTGTAGCTACTACAAATAAAGTTATAATACTAATCAAGGGCTTTTCAAGGTCTTCCATTGCACTGGTCAAGCTGAAGTTATATTTATAATGTAGTGGCTGCAGCTGAAAAAGGCTATAGCCGTAAACAAAGGGCTCCTAAGCCACTTCGAGTTTAATAGACAAAGCTTCTTTGCCACCTTTACTACCCTTCCTACAGGTGCTACTACTTCCTCTTTATTCCTTCTTTCTTCATAACACCTTGATTGATGATTGATATGTGGGGTTTAACGTCCCAAAACCACCTTATGATTATGAGAAACGCCGTAGTGGAGGGCTCTGGAAATTTCGACCACCTGGGGTCTTAAACGTGCACCCAAATCTGAGCACACGGGCCTACAACATTTCCGCCTCCATCGGAAATGCAGCTGCCGCAGCCGGGATTCAAACCCGCGACCTGCGGGTCAGCAGCCGAGTACCTTAGCCACTAGACCACCGCGGCGAGGCCTTCATAACACATGCATAAGGTGCCAGCACTAAGCGTTGAGATTATCAGGGTTTCCCGTTTTTCGGCTACACGTCGTTATCTCCACGTGCGCAGTCAAAAATGCAAAAAATGATGTGAAATCAGTTGATCGCGCACAAGAGTCATGCGAGAATAGACAGAACGTGCGTGCGACGTGACTGCTTGGCAAAGCAGGGTGGGAGCCGATTCCCAACCGACATTTCTCGTACTATATGGAACAAACAAGTGCTCATTTTCCCATGACATCACTTGAACAGGTTGCTGTCATCACAAACTGTGCCAATAAGAATGGAAACACCGAGAAAGCATAATACACTCTTGTATATTGAAAGGTTGTTGGGAGTCTTCTACAAAGGCAGCCAAGGCCCCGCCCAGATGGCCAAAGTAGGGTAGCCAACCCTGCTCGCGTTTCTTGATGACGGGATCATCACGCATCTATGACATCAGTCTAGGGCGCGCACTAACGACCATGCGCCTATGACATCAGTCTAAGGTGTGCACTTCTTTATGCCCGCTCTTGAACGGGGTGGGGAAATTGAAGAACATACCTGTGCCATAATGAGGTCCACCTTGCCCCTGAGCCTGCAGACCTTCTCGAACATCTCGGTGCGAGCTTCAAGAAGCTCGAGCAATGGGTTGAGCAGCGTATTGGCTTCCTTACACTGCAGAAAGAGAGAACACTCTCGGTCGGACATCCTCGCTGGTGAATGACTCAACCGGACCAACTTAGTAGATTGATGGCTCTTATTTAACTTCTCTAAAACTTGAAACTTTTTGCTTATAATTCATGAATGGTGTGCAATGATAATGCATTCAATTAATTTAGTGGATGGAGACGGTAACATGAAGCGGCATAAATGTGTCAATGTAGACTGACCGTCATCAGGTAGGAGGTGTGCATCGAAACCACGGTCTTGGTCCACTTCATGTAAGGGTACACACTGCAAACAAGCAAAAAAAGAAAAACTGTTGGACAACATTCTGTACACAGCGAACAATGTCATGAAAGGTAGGGATACTCCCTCCCATTCGTTGCATTCACATCAAAGAAATACACTTAGCACTTTGTACCCAAAGAAAGATAGGTATTGGTGTGTGTCATACAATCAGATATCATTAGCTTCGTATGTCTGTTGTTTGATCTAAAACTGCAGGAGCCACAAAGAAGGCACCTAGGAAAATGCTAACTTCGTAGTCTACCCCAAAACTCTCTCTGCCCCGCACGACTGCAAGATTAGGTTGAGATGTTCGTAGCAGCGTCTGCGATTTGTAGGATGCGTTTTTCTCACGGAGTTCGAAGAGTGATTCGGGACTCCTTTAAAACACAAAATAACAGAATTAAACTGTGACAACATTGAGGCCACGATCGAACTCACCCGGAACCTCGGCTGTGCATACGCTGCTGCAGCTCCTTCAGCAAGGACAGGACGCTGGACAGTGGAAGCCGCCGCACCGTGTTTCGCAGGAGCGTCTCGTCCGTCCGCTGAAGTACGCTCTGAAACACGGAAGATTCTTTTAGTTATTTCTGCGGAAGCTGTAAAGCGCAGAGTGCATCATCGGGTACTGTACAAAACAGTGGCTTCGGCCCACTGAAAGGCACTAAGATATTGACACTGGTGGCGACAAGTTTTACTGGGATCATGCGCAATGAAGATGCGCATGTTCGACTCAAGTACGAAGCTAAAAAACATCCGGAGATGTTAAAGTTGGTCCTAAAAACCAATTAAATTAAATAACTATTTAGTTTTCAAGTATTTTATTTAATGGGCCAGTAAACAACCCTGAGGTTAAAAAATTGTTATCAAGAGAAATATGTGCACTTTTGCTTTGTGAACATGCTGCCATAAGGATTTTGCGAATACGGAAGGAAATTAAGGAAATTACAGGGGTTAGAACATCGGTTTCAGCTGGTTTCAAATTTTCACGCGGCCTTTCCGCCTTTCTGTTTCCCGGAGGGGGGGGGGGTGAAGGTGTAGCCCATCATCGTGAATGGTTTAGACTGATCGACGAGCTGCATCAAGTCGCTGATCGGCGACATTGCATAACTGCACCTCAAAGGAGGATTTGTCTCGCGTAGGAAAGGAGCATGGCAATTGCTTTCGAAACGAAGGCTCTGCATGGCGCACAGCGCTGCAAAGGAAAAACGTAATCACCGTGGTGTACTCTACGAATTGCCGAGCTTCTGTCGGGGGTGTAAAAAAAAAAAGTCCGAGCCTGTTGATTGGCCCTTCAAATAATTAAATTGCATAATATATTACAGCTGGCTAAAACTAATGGCATAAAACAACTATTACTGTGCATTTGAACAGTAATGAAATTATTGAAACAAAGTTCACCATTCCTGCAGGGCTGTGGTGCTGCCCAGCAGCATTATTCAAGGCTCCCAGTACGTATGACCCACAGTGTCTTTGTGAACCTACATCCCTCCCACAATTGAGGTTTGGCTCTCAGATTCAGCAGTCTTCACTCAGATTTTACCCGACTTGTTGCACACAACTAGACAGCTAGCAAGATTCAACTGACAGCCTAAGGAACTGCCAAAAGTTATTCACTGGCACCACAGCACAAAAGAATCTAGTTTTCTTTATTTTTGTTGCATAATTTCGCATCATCATCGCAGATTGGAGTTGTGTGGTTCGAAGTGCACTGCTCTTTAGACAAACGAACACAGTCGCATCGTAGTGCAACAAACGCGTTGACTTAACAGCTTCTACGGAACGAGCTCTCCACTGAATCCAATGAATACCGTATATACTCGTGTAAGGGCCGCCCTCGTGTAAGGGCCGCACCCCAACTTTGAAAGCGGATATTCGAAAAAAAAAAAACAAAAGTTCAAAATGTCCCGCCAGAAAAGTGTAGTTAGTTCATTTACAGCCAGATGGCGCTGCACGCTTTTCCGCTTTTATTCTACTTCCGCCGACGCGCCGACCACGCTGTTGACAGCGCGCCGCCATATTTGCCTTGTGCGGCCTCTTTGTTGGCATCGTTCCTAGCATCGTGTCGATACGTTGGCAGCGCGACTTCAGATCGGTGTCGTCGGTGTCACTTTGTTGGTTGTAGTGAACCCTGCAGAAGCCAGCGCACGTGACGGACGATGGGCCGGCATCTGAGATCATTCACTGCAGCATTTAAGCTGCAAGTGATTGACTATGCCGAGGAGCACGGGAAGCGGGAAGCTGGACGAAAGTACGACGTCGATGAGAAGCGCGTGCGTTACTGGATGAATCAGAAAGATGCCCTCGCCGCTACTAACAGGAGCCGAAAGGCGTTTCGCGGGAAAAAGTGCAAGTACCCGCAACTCGAAAGCGAGCTCGTCAACTACGTCGTCGACACACGAAGGGACGGCTACGCCGTATCGACTGACATGATACGCGTCAAAGCCCTCAGCATCGCTCGCCACATGGAAATACCCCCGGCACAATTCAAGGCAAGTCGGGGCTGGGCTACGCGGTTTATGAACCGTAACCAGCTTTCTATTCGGCGCCGAACGACGATTTGCCAAAAACTGCCGCGCGAGTACGAAGACCACGTCATTAAGTTTCATCGCTTCGTGAATGCTCTCAGGAGGGAGCATGAATACGACCTGTCCCAAATTGGGAATGCGGACCAGACACCTGTGTGGTTCGATGCACCGGAAAGCACCACAGTGGATTTAAAAGGTGCGAAAAGTGTGTCTGTGCGCACGACTGGTGCAGAACGCCAAAGGTGCACTGTGATGTTGTGCATCACGGCAGACGGCAGGAGGCTTCCGCCGTACGTCGTATTTAAAAGGAAGACTCTCCCAAAAGAGAAGTTCCCTCAGGGAATCGTCGTACGTGCGCAAGAGAAGGGCTGGATGTCCGAGGAACTGGTCGTTGACTGGATTAAGACCGTCTGGGCAAACAGACCTGGAGGGCTGTTACAACGGAAAGCCCTCCTTGTTTTGGACAGCTTTAGGGGCCACTTGACCGACCGCGTCAAGAACCGAGTTGCCGCAACTCGTACGGACTTGGCCGTCATTCCCGGTGGCCTGACGAGTGTGCTGCAGCCGCTCGACGTATGCGTCAACAGACCATTCAAAGTGGAATTTCGCCGATGTTACTCTGAATGGATGGCTGGAGGCGTCCACGAGAAGACCCCTACAGGACGGCTGAAGCGGGCGTCGCTCCAACAGGTGTGTGAATGGATTTTGAATGCGTGGCGTGCCATGTCAGTAGAAGTAGTTGCTAAAAGCTTCAAGGTAACGGGAATTTCGAACTCCATGAACGGCACCGAAGATGACCGTCTCTGGGAAGACGCGGACGCCGAGGCGAGCTCCTCCGAGAACGAGGACAGCGAAATGGAATCCGAATAAAAACATTTCTGGCATGTCATTTGTGACTCTTGCACTCTGCTACTGTTGCATAAACAGTACAGACCTTTGGCCTGTACTGCCTGTACTAAATCGGCCTGATTCGTGTAAGGGCCGCACCTAGCAAAATTTTCGAAAAAAAAGTGCGGCCCTTACACGAGTATATACGGTAACATAAGATGCTAAATAACCGAACATAATGCTAATGCAATACACACACATAACACGTGCAGAGTACCATGAAGGCGACATTTCCGTCGTTCGATTCGCCACAGGAGTTCATGGGAACGAGCCGCAGTGCCATTCCCACTGACCTTCCGCGAGAGTTGACCGCCCATGGTTGTGCCACACCCCTAAAGAGACCGAGCTCATCCTCATGCACATGAGTAGCCTCGCTCCCACCAAGAGACTTCACTGGCAGCAACGCGTGAGCACAGTACCAACTCTTGCTTGGCGGTATTTAAACTAACCATAACATGCAGGTGCCGTGGCCCCTTAAGGGGGGCAGACTGGTCTTTGGAACCAAAAAGTGACAAAAAAATTCATTTTTTAAAATTGACATATTTGGTTCTTGCAAGTATTTTTCTATCTCTTAGCAAATTTTCCCACACCAGGAAGTGGTAATTTTTTTTGTAATGTCACTCTAACTGCCCAGAGTATTGGTGCTGTTAACATGCAGAACCTGCAAAAAAATGGGGAACCGACTTTGAGGCTTCTTTATGATTTGCCTGCACCTGTGTTAGAGCTTCAGCTACGAATTTATGATTACAACTGCTTTTGAAAACAACAATAGTTCATTTTGCTGTGAGATAACCAAGAAAAGCCTAAAAACAAAAAAATCTTGCATAATTTCAATCTAATGTCATTAGTCTATGTTGGCATATCTTAAATGTCACCTTTAATTAAGCACTTTTTTTCTATGGCACCTTAAACAATAGGCGGTGAACATAGGTTATCTCAGGAACAAGATGAGTTATAGGAAAACTAATCAAATATTTGAAATCGGCAGAAAAAAACTGCATAATCCTGTGCTGTTTGATCAAGATGACTGATGAAATAAACAAAAAGATGTTTAAGACCAGTCTGGCCCCTTAAACAAGAGCACATGAGCACCCATACAAAGTGCAAGGCGGGTCACGACTCGCACCACGCACGAAACGGCGGGCCTTACGTTCAGGAGTCTCGGGTCTTCGCTCTGCAGGCCCTGCAGCAGCAGTTGCGACAGGTTGTCCGCTCGCGGAGGCTCCTTGCCGCTCGCTTGTGTGACGGCCAGCAGCCTCTCCTCCATGGGCAACTGCGCCACACGAAAATGTCACGGCACCGCGCAAACAACGCAGCCGGCCAACTCGACAAGTTCAGCTCAAGTTCTTCCAAAGCCTGCCTTCAGGAAGCCCGAGCTTTCTAAAGTTCAACCTCCTTAGAGCCAAGCAGCATTGGCTTTGAGCGTATTAGGAGTTACGTATCTCCGAGATGGACAGGGGTGTGGAATTTAGGTATGAAACTAACAATGTTAGAGGAGGAAGAAGCAATTCCGATCAAGAGATTTCTGTTTATTGAGTCTACTGTGTTTCTTTACTTTTATATTGGTATTGGCTGTGGCTAGGGCGGATTAGAGGGGTATTTATGGCTATGCCCGTACAATCGAGAGGACCTGTCAGAAATCTGGGGTCTTCCAGGCAAATAGCCCCAAGAAACGCTTCATTAAAAATCTCACCTGCCCCCATCGAGCCTGCTTGCACCTTACGCTTGCCGGCGGTGGGCGCTAGATGACCGGGTGCGAGTGAAGTCACTTCCCTCGTGGGTTTCACCGGTTGTTTGACCTGAACCACACACACAAACGCATGAGATGTCAGAAAATGAACGCATGAGAAGTGAAAAACGAGGTAAAGAGCTTTCGAATGAGTAACTTTCTAATTAATGGGCGGATCTTAACACAATTATGGGGCAATACTGAATGGTTTTTTTCCACACATTGAGGAAAAGGGCGAGTTCATCGCTACAAGAGCAGTCATTTACCCAACAGTCACACAAAGGCACTTTTTTGAAGAAACTCAATGATTGGTTAGTCAACAGTGCTCAACCTTGAAATGGGGGCTACAAGGTACTTAACATTATGGCAATCTTAGAGAGATTGGTAATCATATCATTATTATTTAGTAATCATTATGACAATCCAAAGAACTTAAGAGATTATCTTAGGAATCATGGTAAACTGGGATGCTAAACAAAAATGTGGAAACACTCCTGACCCAGTCCCAGTCTTCTCACCATGTGTTTCACAATGTAGCCTCCTACCAAAATAAACCCATTATTTTGACACCTATTGCCCGCATCTGTATGATGCAGTAATGAACTTCTGAAATTTGTAACTGACAGTACTTTCAATTTTTCCAACAACAAAAAAATAGAAGCGCACTTGACGAGGACACAATCGCGCGCTCCATGCAGAGCGCCAAGCAAACGCGGAGGCTGCGGTAAGAATTTACGGTGGCCGGGCCCAGTTTCCATTTGCTTAGTACTATGGCCTTCTTTTTGTCAGCGCTCTTTCTGTCTACCTTGTCCCCCTTTTTCCCTATGTTCGCGTGCTGAAAAAACTTGCAAATAGGACTACACACCAACTAGCCCAAGCTTCTACTCTTGTGAAACGTATCGTGGTTTTGGGACTTTAAACCCCAGTAATTTTAATTATTACTAGCCGCAACAGTTAAACCCAGCCACGGAAGCAACAAATGCCGATGCTCACCTGGGAAATGCCATCCTCCACCGTGAATGACACTGCGGGCTTCACCTTCCGCACCAGCCACGTTTGTTCGCGTAGGTCTTTCGCGATGCTCTGAAACAAACGACACGTGACGTCCATATCATCACACGTGACACCATTGAGCCCGATCGCGAATGAAAATGTTAGTCATGATTTACTCATTCGTGCAAGCTGTGGGAAAGAAGCCAATTTGCGGATGACAAAATCAACCTGTAGGGCCTTTAACCGCGATAGCGGGTGGTCCATATGACCCTGACATTTCAAACGTGTGATGAATGAGCGCCAGGTCGATTTTGGTCCCCGTTTTTCACACCTACAGGGTAACCAATGCTCCCCCCCCCCTTCATAATTGGTACCCCTAATTGGTGAAATACCCACCTTTTGCATATTATCTGTCTCGACCTCAATCCCACACTGCATCAGACAAACTAAAGCGGGCAACCATGAAAGACAGAGTTCACAACTACCCTGCAAACTGTCATAATTCCTACGCACCAGCATTAAGGGGGCAGACCGGTCTTTGGGATTAAAAAGTGCCAAAAAATTTCATTTTTTAAAATTGACATACTTGGTTTCTGCAAATATTTTTACATCTCTCAGCGAACTTCTCACACACCAGGAAGTGGTAATTTTTTTGTAAAGTCATTCTAACTGTCCAGATTCTTGGTGCTGTTAACATGGAGAACCTGCAAAAAAATGGGGAACCGACTTCGAGGCTTCTTTATGATTAGCCGACACCTGTGTTAGAGCTTCTGCTACGAATTTATGAGCACCTTTATGAAGATTGCAAAACATGTGCATCATTATTGTTGCTTTTTGAAGAAGCTGTGTGTTTTCAGTTTTTTCCATTTTTTCTCAGAAAAGTAAATTTACGACTGTTCAATTTTGAGGCCTCAATATCTCTGCAGCTAGGGCAGGTACAACAATAATTTTTTTGCAGTGGAAACCTGTATGTGTGTAGAATACAAGTATGGGAGCAAAATTTAGAGCACAAGCCTTTTTAATTAATTATGCATCAAAATTTAACAAAATTCCAACTGCTTTTGCAAACGGATAGTTCATTTTGCTATAGAATAACCAAGAAGGGCCTAAAAACAAAAAACTCTTGCATACTTTCAATCTATAGTCAATGGTTTATGTTGGCACATCTTAAATATCACTTTTAATTGAACATTTTCTTTTTATGGCGGCCTTAAACAATAAGGGGTGAACTGAAGTTATCTCAGGAACAAGACAAGATATAGGAAAACCAATTGGATATTTTAAATCAGCAAAAAAAATGCATAATCCTGCACAGTTTGGTCAAGATCACTGAAGAAATAAACAAAAATACTGTCTAAGACCAGTCTGCCCCCTTAAGCTTACTGAATCAAAATCTCAACATTACGAAGCTTCATGAATGCGAGGAATAAATAGCCCTCCATGTCTTTGCCCTTCTTTATAACTCAGTTGCCACATCACGTGTCTTTACTCTGCGAGACAACGCTAATAAACAAATACAGTACAAACTAATTAATTTGAAGTCACTGGGACTGTGAAAAATCTTTGAATTAAGTGGGTTTTTGAATTAACGACACATACAAAAAGTTAGATGCAAGAAACTTTGAATTGGTGAATGTAGCCAGAGGCGGTCATTTGCCATGCCAACTCCAAGTACTATGTTTTGCCTTAACGCCCTGGCCCGATTTTGCTACAAACATGGGTGAATGGTGGGCACCGCTGCTGCCAGCGAAAGGGACAAAAAAAAAAATCATGGTTAACTAAAATGTGCGACTTTGGAAAGGAAGACATGCTTCACTGCGACACAGTGGTAACACGGGGCAGCATGCCACTTGCTTTTTGCAGCATCAGCACGTCATAGTGCCAACTGCCTTTTTTTTTTCTGGTAAAATAAAGAATTTCATAACAGCTAGTGTGACGGAACTTGTGGTGTGTTTTGGCTAGAAAACACGATCACTGAAGTTATTGAACTAAGTTTTTGAAGTAGCTGTTGCAGACAAGAACTCCGCCAGAGGTGCAAGTGCACCAATTTCTGGTGCAACCGTCATTCGCATCAGACTGACCATTATTAATGTCATAATATTCCCAGAAAGAATAGGTAAATCATGATGCGCTGACGTTGCGAGAAGCACGCACCGTGCAACCCGCGTATCACAACTGTGGTGCAATGAAGCATACCTCCGTTTCCGCAAGCACACATTTAAATTCAGAGACTGCCTTTTTTTTCTTCCTTTTTTTCGCGCTGCTAAAGCGTGGTCACTCATTGGTACGCTACACTGCATTGCCCTGTGGCACCTAAATGCCGCTGTTTCTGCGGATTCGCGGCAAAATTAGGAATCGAAACATGGCACCCAAGGTTTTCAAATAATTAACCAAACTCGTACTGATTGCCACTGCAAATTATCCACTCAAACTTGTATTTCAAAATACCGGACGACAGAAATCATTTGAACTGACCGGGATTTCGAGATAACCAAGTTCGAATCAATGAGGTTTTGCTGTATTTTTGTGAGCTTTGCTACGTACACTACGTGTCTGTGTGCTTCGACAATAACGCATTTCCGTACATGTCCTCATGCTAGTTTCACCAGTAGCTCAAGATGTGTAGAGTGACAAATGTTTCAACGTTACTTTCATCCTCAGAGAACCACCCTCATTTTTTCTCGAAGGCTTCGTGCTACAAGCAGGCACTGTCCCTTTCGTTTCTCATATCGTAGCTCGAGCCCTAACTCACAAAAATTTATTGAAAATGCAAGCAAACAAGTGACAAAAGGATACAGGCAGAAGTATTTTAGTAGTGGCAAGTTGGCTCACGGCAAAAAATGATCTGCTGCACAAACAGACGAGGACAAAAAGAGACATGCACACGACAAACGCACTGGAAAAACGGTTGCTCACCAAATGTTCGAAGCTGGGCAACAGGAAATTGTTGTAGCAGAGCAGCAGGCGGTCACCGGTGGGGCAGAAGGCGGCGGCCAGGATGGCCACTGGCTGCGGCTTGGGGGCCCGGCCGTTTTGGGTCTCAGTGGCCACCTGCACCGTGTACTTGGGCTGCATGGGCGTCTTGCAGCGCCTGTAGTGTGTTGCCGTGATCAGAGTTAAACGCCCCAGACACCTCTTGAACACTACAAAAATTAAGAAGCCCTCCCCCATCAGGAAAGTGGCTTGGCGTGGATACGCCCGACCTGAATTTTCTTTCTACCACAATGTGCAACGCCACCTCCCAACTTTTTCTTTCCTCCATGCCAGGAATGAGATCATGCACATGTTTAGTGGCGCAACACTCCAGGCAACGACGTCATGTGTTCATATCTAGGAAACAACGTAATTACAAGTAACCTCACTAAAAGATCGCACTGCCGTATCAGAAACAGCTCATCATCTATTAGCCCTTAATCGAACGAGCATCACATGTTGGAAAATGGCACATGCAAATGAGCGTGTGACCAGCACCCTTTCGAGGGCTGCATCGGTAAGCGTGCAGAACATTTCGGTTTTTTAGCAGTGACAGCGATACAAAACTGTTTATGCTACAGTGCTACACTCAGACCTCGATATAACAAACACAGATGTAAGGAGTTATCAGTTATAACGAAGTAAATGAAAGACAGCATTGTCATAAATACAGTGCTACAAATATATGTTTATAACAAATTTTCGAATATAACAAAGTATTTTTGTGGCAGGTGTGACTTCATTATAATGAGGTCTGAGCGAATTCCGCATTGAGTGTACTACCACGATGTGTAACTACTTTAGCTCCGTGAGTCGCTGGATGCATAGCCACCTGCCGCCCAAGACTGTGCCGTATTGCCGTACTTACTGCACAGTAAATGGGCACTGCTAAAAAGACCCTTGTGATGGGACATGCTGTCACAACTAAATGCTCACTTTGCATTGCAATGCCTTTCCAGTAAGTTAACTTTCGTTACATGCGTCCGGTTCCTACTGTTCTTCACACTCATACTGCAACTGAAAAGGCGTGATGGGGCCGAGCACGCTGCCTCAACTACTGAATCGTGGCGTTTCTGGGCTATAATTGCAAAGTTTTGCGGAACCTCTATCAAGAAGACGGCCGATTTTCTGTACACTGCCATGTGCCCTTACACTGTTCGTCTTATGGTTATCAACATTCCATCATCAAGGTGAGATTTATCATGTTTCACCAGAAAAGCATCAAAGCAAAGCCACTTTTTAACCCACATACAATTTTAACCCTTTCAGAAGCAACACATGAAGAAATCGCTGTGAATGCATCAAATTTACACATGTTATGGCACTCAATATTGCAGAAAATAATGTCATATACCAGCCATTTATGTGTTTTATATACCATATTGTAATTAGATACCTATTTATAGAGCAGTCATGCATGAACAGAATCAAATTTATTGGGCTGGAAATAACAGGCAAATTTCATTTTTGCTTACGTTCATTTCAAGGAAAGAAATGTTGTACTTTTGATATGGCTCACGAAAGCGGTACATGAAATGGCCCATCGAAGCAGGCACGGCATTTAGTAAAGTTATTAAATGCAACAGTACACTAGAGAATGACGCTTAATGCAGACATCTAAACAATTAATTCAATCCTCAATGCGTCTTGATCTTGCATAGGCACAACTAGGAAAAACAAGCTGTCGACACAATGGTGTACAAAGCGTCTCAAAGTGCGTTAACTTTTAAAGAGCCAATGATGCTCAAGCACCTTTTTTCTTTACTTGTTTGATAGCAATCGCCCCGCGTAAATGACCACGACTCGCGCAGTGGCTTGCTTACCCGTTCAGCTGCAGCTCGAATATGTGTAGCGTGCCGGACTTGGTCACCGCCGAGAGGTGCGCCGTCTGCCGAGAGAACGACAGTGTGAGCCTCGGTTTCGAAACAATAACCGAAATTCAACGAGAACCATTAGCGAACCCAATGCCCTTCCCTGCGACGACGGCTGTCCACATACCTTGTTGTTTTCTGACGAATGTGAAACGCTGATGTGTACCGCTTCCTCTGAGAGCACGAAGTTGGCCAAGGAGCTCGAACCGGCTCCTTTCTCGAGGTGCCTACAAAGATCAATGCCAACCAGAGATGAAGAGGCATACAGGAATGAGTGAGAACACAGCTGTTGGCAGGTGGATACAGCGGTCGGTTTCAACTTTCCATCTACAGGCCACCAATCTCCGAAAAGACATGTTCACTTCGTAACGCCGAACAAAAATTTGGCAATATGCTTTGTGATAACCCGAGTTTATTGTAATCTTAAAGTACACAAATATATTGCAAGCAAGCAGAAATCGCTTTAAAAATATGATCCTTTATAATTTGCTGCTGTTTAACAGCTGCTTACTTCTGTCCCTATGGCTCTATCAAATTTCTTTTTTCTCACAAGCTGATGTTATCATGCTTTAACAACATGCAAGGTCAGGCAAAAAGTGTTTTTCTATATTGAATAGCTCTAGTATAGCTCTTTTCAAACAGCTATCAGTTTGGCCTGCCTGCACACAACCTGGTACAGTCAAAATCACCTTTTAGTACCCAGCAACATCAGCATAAGAGAAATAAAATGCCATCCACCAATTCAGAGAAGCACTTTTTCAACCTCAAGGGTTGAAAAACCGCAGAAGTGGCCTAGCAACAGATGCATCGCGCGCTACTTTCGGGACTCAGTGTACTAACCAAGCTCGGTAAGCAAGACCGAAGCTTTCACATGACGCAAGCAAGTTTTCCCTTTCAACTGACACACATTCATTTTTCAGATCTACTTTTTGCTCATCGGGCGTTCGTTCTAGAGCCCAAGAATGCGCTGCTTTCTGAACAAAAAACTTTTGAATGAGACACACCCCGGGACTCACCACGCACTCACTTGCCGGTCGTTGGCCGCGCACGTCAGGAAGTAGGTCCTCTCTTCGCCGTCCTTACTGGGCACGAAAACAGGCAGAATGTGCCTCACCTCGGTCACGTGACCTGTGAACTTCTGTTCAGCAAGAGAGAAAGAACAAACACATGAGGAGCAGCCCTCTTCGCCACACTTTCTGCAAGTGCGAAATTGGCATAAATACCATAACAGGAAAATCTAGTTTTTAAAGGGGCACCTAAAGTGGAAAATAATTTGTCATGTATTACACTCAGACCTCATTATAACGAAGTATTGATTACAGCAAAGCAACTGAAAAGAAAAAACAGCCTTGCAACAAAGAAAGTGTTAGGAATAACCTTTATAATGAAGTTTGAATATAAAGAACTTACTTTTTGTGAGATTCAACTTTGTTATAATAAGGTACGAGTGTCGTAAAGAACAGTTTCACAATTCCAAAAACGCCACTATTACTGCGAGACGACGCATGGTAAGCGAGAAAACTCGTGAAAATAAAAGTGCGGCTGCAGGCGCCACCTTGAGGTTCCTGCACCAAACACAGCGACGTAGAAGATTCAGGGGGCGTCTACTGGGTCCTACGCAGCTTGTAATCGACAAAAATGAAGTGCAGTGCTATTTGTGTGGGCCATAAACCTAGTATACGATTTTTCAAAAAGTTTCATCGAGCCAATGTCGTGAGAACACGAAAAAGACATTTTGAAACGAGTGACGCGACGCGTGGAGATCTCAGTGCGAAACTCAAAAATAGGACTTTAACCTTCATTTGTTCTGCTGATAATCAACTTACATAATGAAACATGTCATTAGAGTTCTCAGAGTGCAACTTATCAATCTAAACAAAGTCAACGTTGCTATTTTGTGTCCCTTTCAAACACTCTGTCAAAACCCTTTAGAGTCCACTTATAAATCCTCTTTAATGTAGCCAGCACAGCAAGTAACGCAACTAGTAAAGTTTCACGACCCATTACAATTAAGTAAAGTGTCACGAACCATTACAATTGATTTCGTGTCTATATTCCACCACTTGATACTGCTGCTGGCGGTGAGTACTGTGTTGGCGTCGACGGCAGCAACAGCGTAGACACTATGACGATCGGCTTTCCATTTGCTGCAAATCAAGGAGAGAATAAGACGCTCTTGTGAGTATGCATAAAATATACACGCACAAGGCTTCAATGACACAATAGTAATTTTCAATACTAATTTCTTTACAAACATCATGTACAAAGTCAGGGGCCAGCTTAGAATTGAGGATAATGTTTAGCCTCAAGGAAAGAAGGAAAACAAATTTCAACCAACTAGCAGTGATATTACTGCAGTAACACAATAACAAACATTGCAATGATGCTGAAAAGGCAACAGTTTCGTCATCAATAGTCGCAATGCATAGAAAACAATACCACAAAAACGAAACTGAATTCTTAGCACATGTCCCATACATTTAATTTCTATGTTTACATCTTGCTATGTGCTGCCACTATGGATGAATTTCAAATCGCCATTTTTCTTTTCTTGGCGTACAGTGATACCTTGCAACTCGAACGTCTCGAAAAAACCGGCTTAAGTATAAATTTCCGCGGCACCGAACATTTTCCTATACGTCCCATGCATATTTTCCCGTTTATCTCAAAGTATTTTGGGGCCGGATTGCGGATAAATCGAAATCTTGACTGGGAGTGGAACGAAAATTCCGCCACCAGACCATTTCACAAGCTTCGTGCGATGCTGCCATGTTTGAAGCCTGTTGATTTTTTTATTATTTAGCCGTGCCGGCTACTATGTCGATGCTTTCCGCAAACGCAAATTGCGCGAAGTCTCCGCCCAGTCACATGTCAGCTTTGTCAAGCAACCCGGTGGCACGTCATGATACAAGCTCTGAGCAGGGAGCCCTCTGCCCATGCTTCGCATAGTTTGCCTCGTTCGTTTTGTGCAGTGCACATGTTCTTCCCTGAGGTGTCATTTTCGTTCGTCCGCGCAAACCACGCTTGTACAAACTTAGCGCTCACTGTGACTGCAGTGCTCGCGATTTTCCCTGGGTGTGATTTCCGTTCATTTGCACTAACCGAGCGGTACAGAATTTTCGCTGACTGTGAGGAGCGGCAACAACGTGAGTGCATCAAGCATGGCGCCAAAGTAGTGCAAGTACCTAACACTAGAAAAAAAGGTTGCCTTAATTAAGGAAGTGGAGAAATAGGCAGAGCGAAATTGAGCACTGCGCAGAAATTCGGCATCCCTTTGTTTATGCTTTCGACGGTACTGAAAAACAAGCAGAAGGTGCTGGATGACTTTCAGTAGTGTTTGGCGAAAGCAGGTTCGAGGGTCGAAGTTTCCAGACGTTGAAACGACGTTGGTGGTATGGCTGCGAAATGCCAGAGCGGCAAATTTTCCCATTACCACAGCAATGACGATAGAGAAGGCCGACACTCTAGCATTGCTGGCGAAACCCAGCCGATTGAAGTCTTTTTGTATGTTATTTCTCTCTTAATCCTGCACGAGAATAAAGATTAGAAACTGCCACTGGAGGGCCGGTAAGTAGTAGTGATTTTTCTCAAAAGCCCTCATTTCTTCCGGTGATTAGCACACCTTTGCTTATCTCGAAAATCCTTTTATCTCAGAATTTTCCCTGGATTTTACGACTTCGAGTTAACGAGGTATTACTGTAATGTGTTATGAACAGCAATCATATTATGGCAGTAACAACGAAACAAGATGTTGGAACTGTCCTGCAAGCCATATGGCTATTATCACACAGCACAATGTTCAACATTATGAAGTACATTCCTGATCTAATGGGACACATGAAGTCTAGCAAAGGGAAGCATTGAAGTGGTTTGGAAGAAAGCGTACAGAAATTTCTTCCTAACCCCTCTGTGCTGCCTTTTGGAAGTTACTCAACCAACTACCCGACCAGCTCAAAACTTTGAAACACAAAGCACGTGATCTGAATCTATAATCGGAAAAACTGCGTATGCGAAGGTTGAGGAGGTTATGAGTACCTAAAGTGTTGCTCCCAACAAGTGCAGACTCGTGTTTATATCGATGAGCCAAAAAAATTGTACCAATATGCAAGTTCCTTACAAAGCCGAAAACTTTGTGTTTTGTCTTGGTTCTGAACCTACGGTATTTTTTTTTTTCTCACCACATTACAGCGAGCAAATATAGCTGTACAGCTGTATTGCTGTCAGGCCCTTGTAAAAAGCTTTTTTCACAAGTTAGACCCAATATGTTTATGAGCAGAACAGACTAGTTTTGATTAAAATGCAATCTTGGGCAGGACGGTGCATGGGTCTGACAAAATAAAGAGGCACAAAGAATCGAGGACAAGAAAGGACAAGCCTGGTGCCGTGTCTCCAGTCCTTTCTTGTTCTCGTTTCTCAGTGCTTGCAAATTTCATCAGACCTACATGTTTCATCTTCTAACTAAGCTATTAAATATAACTGTAAGTATACCTTTTAACCTTGCACGAGGAGACACTCCAGTGAACAATGTGCTGGTCGTCAGAAACGCTGAACAGCGAGTCCGAACTGGCATGCCACGAGACGCCGTTCACGGTTGCTGTGTGACCTCCCGTCTGCAACAAGTTCACACATGATGGAATGCACATGATGGGAATGCACAGCTACTTTCGAGATACACGACAAAGGTTGCACGACGACGCCGGCATCAGCGATGCATTGACACAACGCCGAACAAAACCTCGTTCGATGAAGCTACAATACCACAGCGCCCGCTATTGCGGCATTCCTTCATAGAGGACTTTCCTAGTTAAGGGCAGTGTATGCAAGTGGCTCACTGCGCCAACGTGACAATTTTTGTACAGCGAATTTCAGTTAGATGCACCACTTGACATCCTGTTTGAACAAAAGCTCCAACACGGGCACATGAGTTTAGACACATAACAGAAGAAACTTGCTATTGTTTTCTTTCTCTTACACATCGAGTCTGAATGCTGCAAGTTTTTCTACAGCGAATGCATACAACAAACTAGCCGAACTTTCTATTTTAAAGTCTTTGACACACCGTACAATCATATGTAGAAACAAAAAAATAAAAGCAACTCCTTGTCAACCACTATTCCCTCGATCTAGACCTGCAATATATGCACCTCACTCAATTCGGAATATTACGACCTTAATGGAAGTGCTAGTAAACAACACTGCCACAACATTACACCTACAACACAAAACTACGCGGCAGCTTGCAGATAGGCCTGACATAATGTGGACCCACTAAATAGATGCGCAACACAGTCTGAGGTGGAAAAAACTGCGTTCACAAGTTGCAACGGCTTAGTAGTGAAACGAACGTACGATTGACACGTGTGACAAATGAGTTCACTCGAGAGGGGAAAAAATATTAAAATTTCGTCGATCGCTTACTAGTTCGCTGTGTAGGTCTCCTCTGGCTAGGCTGTACAGCAAAACAGTACCCTCCGCAGTCCCCATCGCCAGTAGGCTTGCTTCCGACAACGTGTCGCCAGCATCGTCGGTCGTTTTTTGCCGCTTTTTCTTCTTGTGTGCGGCCTGCAATTAAAAAAAAAACAAACTCAGACGGTCACACAACTTGGTAGCGGTACGCACATGACCGGCACGAGACCGGCCTATATAATGGGTGGGCACAGATTGGAGCGATCAAGTCGTAATGAGCTGCCTCATTACGACACATGATCAAGTCGCAAAGCACAGCGAGAGCCCCTAGTGGAAGTACTCCGCACAGAAACTTACGGAGTCGCACATTTCAGCAGCAATACCCTCAATATGTTCAGTATGGACCACTGGTTTATACAGGGGTGGGCGAAGATAGAACGATCAAGACGCAGTGCGCAGTCGTAGGGAGCCAAACGGGATCCCCAGCAAGGAATCCTGCGCAAGCAGTTTCCACGGCGCCTGGCGTGCGAGAGGCACATGGTCGCACTGACAAATCACGCCGATGGCCTCTCGACAAACGCACCGACGATCGGCGCCAAGTCCGACGCTGCGTCGGACGTGACAATCGAAGCACCAGCGAGTCCCCGACTGCGTTACTTGCAGAGTAAACCACGTCTTATTTGCCGCACTTGTCACACGCGCCGGAGCGGTAACATGGGCCGCACAACTTACGAAGGCCTGCTGCCGCGTAGGTCCCCAGGAAAGGCACGTGCACTTTGCGGACAGGTGCGCGCTCGGCGTGTACTCTTGCTTGAGTCGGCCCGTTGAAGTGTCCCATAGTTTTAACCGACCATCGGAGCTAGAATGCGCCAAATACTCGCCGCTGTCCGATACCGCGACTGATTCCGCGAGAGACGCCATGTTTTTCTCGCATTACACGTGAACTGAGAAGTAGACATCGCGCATGCGCGAACTTTTTTTTTGTCGATTGCAGCGCCAAATGTGAGTAGCAGTCACGTTTGTCATCGCTAGTTTATTGAAATGTTGAAAATTTATGACGTCCTAATTATTATACTGTGATTTAATTTTAAGCAAAATTCGGCTATACGAACTGCATAATATTTTTAAAAAATGTTTTATTTTCGCAGTGTCCATCTTGGAAGCTTCTGTGCTCGCGTAAGTCGTAGACCATATCCTAGTTTCTTTAGAAAGTCCAATTATCATCGCAGTTGCTTAAGATAATTGTAACTAAAGTGATTATTATAGTACACAAGAAGCCTTTCTCAACATGATTAATTTGCCTGTATAATGAAGTTATATTTAATGTTCACCCTCTCTCTGTCCCTTAGTGGTTTTTGCTATGCATCAATATGTTTTACGATTTATGATTAAGGAATTATTATTGAACAATTAGCAAAGTACAACCATAGAGGTTCAACACTATTTCTGTAATGTCCTAGATTATCACCGTTCTTCAATGACCAAGAAAACTTGACTGCTAGGCCTGTAAGATGAATCATAGACAATCACTACACTGCCATTGGCATTGTTCTGTAGGCACGCAAGATGAGACCAATGAAACAATGTCGGTATATGCCAAAGGTTCAAAAGTCTGTTGCATGCTTTTACACACACAGCTGGTCCAACAAGGATCGCTACCAAGTGTGTGCACAACTTTCATACTCCCAGCAAAATGCCAAGCATTGGCCCGAGTCATCTGTCAAGCCTATCCTGTGGATCTTGACGGTGTGCAAACTAAATTTTCTCAGCCAAACATACTGTGTGAATTGTGTTAATGGAGACCTTACAAGAGTCTTTGCACTTGGTGTCTATATTGTAATAATAATAACTGTTGGGGTTTTACATCCTAAAACCACGATATGCTCATGACAGTTGCCACAATGGAAGGCTCTGAAAATTGCGACCACTGTTCTTTAGTGCAAAGCTAAATCTAAGCACCCAGGCAGCTCTCATTTCCCTTTCATTGAAATGCAGCCATTTGGTTATGATCCGGTGATCTTTGGCTCAGCAGTGAAGCACCATAACCATTAGACCACCGCAGCTGGTGATGTCACTAGTGCGACAGCACGCCGATGGCATAAGCACATTTTGGAACGTCCATGGTGAATAAACTTGGAACATCCTTTATTGCAGTCCAACAATCAAATGGCAATGTCTACTTGCACACGCAATAAAAAATAAATGCACGGAGAGCACGTCCCTAGAAGGAACGTGTGGCTTAACCGCAGTCCGGAGATTCCTTCTCGGGAAGTGGAGCGTAGAACATATCGGCGAGCACGTGGTTCGGCACCTCCGAGCCACGCACCTTGATGGTGTAGCAGGCGTTCTCAACCTTACGGACGCTCTGGAAGAGCGTCCACACCTTGCGGCTGATCTCTCGACCGCCAGTGTTGCCATAGCCAAGAAAGCCCGTGTACATGTCACGCAGGAAACGGCACAGCACAAACGGTTCCTCCAGGTCTCCCTGGCCGACTGCGTTGATGCACTTGCGCATCAGCTCACCCGTCAGGTCGGCGATGCCCAGCATGTAGTCCAACGGGACAATCTCCAGTGAGAACTTGCCGGGCGGCGTCTGCGCTGCGGGCTCGTCGCCCATCTCACTCTCAGCTGCCTGCAAAGATGAGAGCATAATAATAAATAAAGTTTTACGTCCCAAAGCCACGGCATGATTAAGAGAGATGCAGTAGAGGAGGGCTCTAAGAAGAGGAAAAAGTGCATTGGCGGGCTAGTTGGTTTATCACGCCAAGTTTGAGCAGTGTGACTGAACGTAGACAGAGAAGAACACGTACACACACACAGCACTGTCTTTCAACTGGAAATGTTTATTTTCATAAATACGCACACACACACAGTGCTGAGACGCTGTGTTAAAAATAAACATCTCCAATTGAAAGTAAGTGCTGTGTGCGTATATATGCATGTCCTATGTGTACGTTCCGTCGTGTTGTTCAAGAGCAAGCAATATTCTGCTACTCCTTTTGACGAACTCTTTCCCTGCCTTCGTCTGAAGTACCTACTTAACGTGACAGATAGAGGGAGTGATCGAAAAAGCCACACTTTAAGAAATTTTAACCACCTGGGGTTCTTTATTTGGAGTCATCTAGGGGCCCTTTAACCCTTCGGGGTCCGTTGTCGGCACCTACCAGGTAACACGACACGTCCTCAGCAGTCCGTGGTCGGGCACAGCCGGACAAGTTCTTCCGCAGTTGATTTGTGTGCACATTTTTTCACTATGTTACAGGCCATAAGCAGAACAGTAAATAAATTTATTTTACTACTATTTGAACATTTTAGTATATATTTTTAATCATGAGCTCACCCAGCTTTGGAACATTTTTAAAGGAGAGAAAAGTTTTTATTTATTTATTTATTTATTATTTACAGAATACTCTCAATTCTCCATGAGAGTTATTACAGGAGTGGAAAATACAAACATTGTACTAGCAATGTAATGGGCCGCAACCAAGGTTGAAGCAATCAAGGATGACAAGACGCCTTCAAGAAAGATAGGTGCACTTGCTGAAAGAATGGCTGGCCTGCTTTGGGCAGTTTACTCCTACGCATGCAATCTCTATATTGCACTGTGTTTCCAACTACTGGCTCCCATATTTAGTTTACGTCTAACTAACTGCAGGGCTTTCACATTTATAAGAACTCAGACGTTGACGCTTTCAGGAACAGACTGTGCACTATTAGCGTGATGTAAGTCCTTTAACATTGTTGACAAGAAAAAGTAGCGTACACCGAGTTATCATGAGAAGAAAGCACAATGCAAGGAAAATAGTGTCGCAATTGAGGGCGTTTTTGAAGTGAATGGCAGATACGCTGTTTGGTGCGTCAGTTTCAGTTTTGCCAGCTAAACTAGCCAGATTTCATTGCTCCGCGGTGATCACCAGTGGCCACCTTTCCAAAACTTCAGCTGTGGACCATTCATAGCAAGGGGTTGAATTCAACCATTTGACATGACCAGCCATTTTCTCTGGTTAAAAATTTTAGTTGATTGCGTGTTTGTGCGCATCCAAAAACGTCTTCTGCCACTGCAAAGGGAATGCCGCAGGTAGCACGTAGACGTCTCCTTTTTGTAATTTTGAAATGATATTGGACAGATCTTTTGAAACACCGTGTACTATAATATACCGATAAAACTATTTCAACCTTTGGTGTGCATTGTTGTCGCACCAGAACAACCAGCACCAGGTTTCCCTGCCTTTACTTTCTCCAAAACTCGGCTCCCAGTACTTTCCTAACAAGAGTGCTGTGTCGTGTCGACGGCGCACACACCGTTAATGACCTGTGCACAGCGTTAGGGCAAGCAGAGAGACGTGACAAAGACTTTAACCACTGCTTGATAAAGTAACCCACCCGAGAGTAAACACACTTTTTGCAGAATACAAAGAAAGCGACAGGTTTGGCCACTGATGTACAAAAAAAAAACAACAACAAACGTGCCCATAAGCAATAGGAGTGCCTCTCTTGTCGCACAGAATTGGCCTTCAAAGCTGACAACTAGAAACCTTAATGTGGATGCTACACTTACAGTCTCCACTTCCTTTGACGAAACAGACAAAAGTGCTATTTGATTGCCTGCGCACAGAGGCCCATATACTATCACAGAGTACTTCGTGGTGATTTTCACAGCATATGGGAGGGCTTCGCGCACACTTTATACTATATAATGCAGAGTACTTATTATACGGCCAAGCCATCGTGCACGTGTTGTAGTTCTTGGAGGCAGCCACACTCATGCATTCAGTGAGACTGAAAAAATATGTTTTTACGTAAAAAATAATGTAACAATGTTTTGATTAGAGACCATTTCTAAATAAAAAAGTTTAGAATGCCAATATGTAATGCGAAGAAAAGCACAAGTTAAGTCTACGCTCTCGCTGCGATCTGGCTCAGTAGCCTTTGCCTCATCATCAATAAGAGTTGGCTGAGAGAATACTTTTGGACCCCGAATTTCTTCGCTCATGAGCCTAAGGTCTCAGAAGGTCTAGGCCATAACCAAGATGGCAACAACAGTAACAAGAACGCACCTCTGGCTGTTCCAAGTACACGAGGTTCTTGTGGATCTCATCCAGGGTGACCAGGTGGCCGTCTTTGATGTAGTGAAAGAAAGTCAGCGCTTCGACGTACTCCTGGATACCTGCACGCACAATGAACAGACAGTTCGCGTGGGCCGTTTTCAGCGTCGGCATCAATAAGTACCAGACGCTGAAGAGGGTAAATGAAAAAGTGATTTTTCTCGTAATTATAAATTACTCTCTTGTGACTTGTGATACCAACAATGCCAAATGCCACACTTGCTGTGAGAAAACTCTTGGTAGGCAAGAAAATGCAAGGAATAAAAAAAAAAAAAAAAACGACAAGTGGTGGTGCCACCTTCCAAGTTTCCGTGCCAGTTGACTGATGCTCAACCCCGCCAGGTTTCAGTAAATTCAACTGACCCAATAAGGTCAAAATACAAAAAGAAAACTAAAATCTACTGCATCACCATCGATGATTTCGTTGCGAAATTTTAAAGTGATACCTCTAACAATAATATTCTCATCTATTATTAAACTTATGATGGTGAAATTAATAACCCTAGAGTTTGCAGAGTATATTTTATCAGTCAAAGCTAATTGATTATTCAGAGACAAAGCTCCTTAAGGCGTGGGTCCATCCATCCTCCATCGTCGTACGTAACCACCGATGCTGCAGGGTAAGCGAGATGCAAGATGGCGGTACTTGGAGTGTTCACTAGATTGACGTACGGACGGACAGGTAGACGCAGACAGACGGACGGACGCATAGATGGAAGCACGGATGGTCGCGCGGATGGACAGAAGGAAGGACGAACAGACTGACGGGAGCATGGGCGGGCTGACTGACGCTTCACCCCACTCATTATCATTCACTCCGTGGATATGCTGTGATTTTTTTCACTTTGATGTCCCTTCAAAGCACGGCGCCTACGCGATTGCGTTTCATATCTCTTGTTGCATTCTGGGAAAAGATGACGTAGTTAGTAGGCTTGCCAATGGAAACAATAACAACACTTCTTCTTGGGCAAATTATTGCGTTCTTCTAGATGGGGACATTTAGGCACTAAAAAAGCACACTCGTTTTTGCGCCCCGAGATTCCTTTCAGCGGTAGACAGACACATGCGTGCCGAATGGGCAGATGCCTGAACGACCGACTGGGGGAGCACTTTAACAGCTTAAAGAATTTGGATGGTCCACATCGTAACGCGCACTGCGATGCCTGCTCGTGAAGCATACTTTTTTTAACGTGCTGGCACACTTGGCAGGTGTGGCAACGAAACCGCTTGTGAGCACATGGGAGACATGCTTCATTGAAAATAAACGCACCATGTGTCTGAGCGGTACCCCAGCTACACGTTTGAAGAATACTTTAAAAGCCAAAGATGAGCCTTTGAAGATGAGTCACATCCTTTGTGTTGTCTATGTGCTAGAATGGCAAGCTTTGAGACTGCACTATTAGATTAACCATCTTCAACAAAACACCGAGGCACAGACAATAAAAAAAGAAAAGAACAGCAATGTCGTTATTCCATTTTTTGTCATTTCTCTGCTCCTGCGCCATTTTCCGAAGCTAGAATGGCCCCGCACCCCATCTTTATATGCAGCACCACACCCCGTCTTTATTTAGCAATAGTCTTATCAATATGTGTGTCTAAGTTTCTCGCTGAGTCTGTTGTTTTAATATGTAGAAGTCATGTACACAAAACCAAAACTAGTCCCCGTACTTCACTTGACCAACATTTGATAGCACTGTAACACTGGTAAGGAAGCCAGCTAGAATAGAGAGCCTGCTATTTTGCTCAAAAGAGGGTGTGGTGTGCCCTCTTGTATGGCTTTTGGGACTACTTTTGTTATATCGTTGCATGAAATGATAAGACTACCGATCAGTCTTCCATAGAAAGAAGAAGTAAAAGAAAAAAATATACGCAGGAGAATGCTCAGCGGGACCGGAAATGTAAACCTTGTGCTCTCAATGCCGTCTTTACTATTAGGCCCTCGTAAAAAATTTTAAAAATATGTACCTGAAGGAGCGTCGCACTTCAACGTGTTTTGGGGACTTTGCATGGCACTCGAAAATATATAGTATCAGATAGAAATGAGTTGAACAGTGCTCAACACCAAACAAAGTAAAGATGACAAACGCGGTATTGACCAACAAGCGTAGTTTTGGTGCAAGAGAATATTTTAGCGCGCCAATAAGACACAGGCAAATAACAGTCCCAGCACACTGAAACATGTACGCTCTGCATACCTGGCGAAAATGCCCTGAGGTACTGGTAGTAGCTTTGCCCCCTCAGCTCCATCGCAATCTCTCGCAGTGAGAACAAGCTGAGTTCGCAGAGCTTCTGGTCGGCTTCACCAAGCACCTTGTCCTTCTGATCATCCCTGTCGAGGAAAGACGAGGAGGAGAGAAAAAAGACTTCAGATACTGGTTTTTCTAGACTTATTCAGTCGCTCAATAAATCGATCGATTAGTTTTTTTTACATCAGAAGCTAATTAGAATGCACAATGTATGAAGAAGAGGGTCCCAAAGTACTAGACTGCAAAGGAACCCTGAACTGCGTGCCATATCGACGATTTGGTAGGGCGATAGTAAAAAAAAAAATGCACAAGAACAAATGCATACTACTCGTAAACGAAATTTCATTGAGGGTAAAAACGCTTACTTAGAAGAATACAGAGCCCACGACAAGTAAACTGAACAGACAAGACATAACCAAATAGGCGGTGGCTATAACTAACCACGAGTTCTGTGCGAAGCGAGAGGGATAAAACCACAAATATTAAAGGCACAAAAAAAAATGTGCAACTGATAATTAACTCCTGACATTAAAAAGAATATTTGCTTGTGTGATAGAATGAGTGATGGGACACTGATGCATTGCAATACCGAATCATCTATATTTAGAACCACACCAACTTGCCCAAACGTCAATGCTTCAAGATGCACCGTACATCGGCATTTTCGGTTACAGCTCGAGATCGACGAAGACAGAAGGGACGCAGACAAGCGCAGACTCGCACCTGAAAGTTTTGTTTCAATAACACGAGAACATGAAAGCAACAACAAAAAAAAAGAACTAGCCTAACTTCCAACACTATTGCACCGTGCGTCATTTCACAGGTGCATACAACCCACTGCACCCCTCATCCATACCAAATAACATGGTCACACGCTCACACTATAGTTTTGCTACGAAATGTGTTTTTTCTTATATATATGCTACGGGGCGCCACAAATGAGCATTATAGGAAAGAGGACAATGTTTAGGGCGAGCTCGTGCAGACTGGGCTCCATATTGTATGCCTGCCTGTTTACCTAAAGTAAAGGTATTGTAGCACAGAAAGGCGGGCGAGTTGGAACTTATCCATAGTGGGCAGCGCACAAAAGGAAACACACAAGAGAAGGAATCAGGACAAGCGCTGGTCTAACAACTGAAAGTTTTATTTGAAAGAAAGCATATATATACATGTGTACACAGAAAATCATGTGCTACGCAAGATTACATCCGATCAATGAAACCAATCTCCTGTTCAGATAAAGAAACAGATGGCTGGCTAACGCAAATGCCAACACTCTTCGCCATGTGGTAAGCCTCAGCAATCTCACGTGTCCTTTGATTATGATGGCGGTCGATGATTGCGGTTTGCTCAAATGAAGGAATACAACCGCAATCGCGGCAATGGCTGGCGAGGTGAGACGGAACCCCACCCTTTAAAGAATTTTCATGCTCTGCATAGGACAGACCGGTAGATGTATTAATATTAGGCTACGGGAGCATGAAAATTCTTTAAAGGGTGGGGTTCCGTCTCACCTCGCCAGCCATTGCCGCGATTGCGGTTGTATTCCTTCATTTGAGCAAACCGCAATCATCGACCGCCATCATAATCAAAGGACACGTGAGATTGCTGAGGCTTACCACATGGCGAAGAGTGTTGGCATTTGCGTTAGCCAGCCATCTGTTTCTTTATCTGAACAGGAGATTGGTTTCATTGATCGGATGTAATCTTGCGTAGCACATGATTTTCTGTGTACACATGTATATATATGCTTTCTTTCAAATAAAACTTTCAGTTGTTAGACCAGCGCTTGTCCTGATTCCTTCTCTTGTGTGTTTCCTTTTGTGCGCTGCCCACTATGAGTAAAGGTATTTTTCAGACACCTTCTCCCCGTAACAATATATACACATGAGTGGAATAAAATGGCCTTCCGCGTGACATTGTGGACAACACACGTCCATAATGTTTTGCAGACAACATCGTGGTGAACTGTTGCGCATGAAGATCATCATAGAAGCGCTCGCAATTGAAGCGCACAGACTAAGGTGCCAACTAGACGAAGGCTGCCTGTCGTTTGACATGTCTTTGCTGACGTTACTCATGCACACAAATTTTGGCGTCAGCATCAATGAGTGCTAAAAATGGCAGTCGTTAAAGGTATGCAAGCCGCGTACCTGTCTGTATGTGCCGTTTTCCAATAACTGAAGACCATGAGTTTATTGATCAGCCATTTCCAAAATGGCAATTCGTTCCTTTATCGAGGTGACCTGCGATTTCACACTGCCATATTTCCGTGTTGCCTAGACGTGAACACAAGGCCGTCGACGTTGCCAGTTGCAAGAGAAGGGACGTGATATGCTAAGCATGTGAACTAATGTTGGATTTCTCACATGGAAAAAGATAATACGTGAGGGCATTGTGCAATGTGATAGAAAAGAAAGAAAGAAAATGTCAGACAGTGGGCAAGCACACGCCAATATTCCCTTGCCCCCATCTTCCCAATAGGGTAAGAGCTTTGAAATTTTTCATTTCTTTTGAAGTTGACACGCCGTATGAACTAGCCTGACAATCAGTGCTTCTCGTAATTGTGCGACGAACGAAAGAAAGAAAATTTTTTTAAAGGGCTTGTTTATTTTTTGGTTAAATGCAATGAAATTTATCCGATTGATTTGAAGGTTGTGGGTTTAGATCTTAATTGGGGAAAAAGTGATTTCTCATCCGCTTTAATTCACTGCAATTTATGTTGCTATTACTAAACCACAGTTTAACGACAGCCATCAATGTCTCCTATGCTTTGGTCAACCTAATAGTCGGTTGGATTAATGCAGTCCGCCACGGTGAAGTAGCGGTTATGGTACTCGGCTGCTGACCCCAACGTCACAAGATTGATCCCGGCCGTGGCGGTCACATTTCGATAGAGGCGATACGGTAGATGCCCGTGTATTGTGCGATGTCACTGCCCATTAAAAAATGGTCGGAATTTCCAGAGCCCTCTACTACAGCGTCTCCCATAATCATACCGTGGCTTTGCGACGTAAAACCCCCCCGATATTATTGAATGGATTCATGCTTGAGAGATGACACACTACGTGGTGCCTTAAAATGGCAGCAGTACTAACTTCATTATGCGATGAAGCAGGAAGATGATGCGCTTGCTCTCGATGGTGACGTCGCGGCCCAGCTTGACGAGGCGCTCGTAACGGTCGTAGCGGTCGTCGAGTTCCACCTGGAACGCCCGGAACATCTTCACCACGGCCAGGGACTCGTCGACGTCCGAGTTCCGTTTTTCATCAGACCTGCGCTGCCTGTTGCGCGAGGACCAGTGACCACTCCTGTCGTGGCCCCCTCTGTTATGGCCCCTGTCATGACCTCGATAAAAAGACAGCAATAACAATTATAAATATTGAATCTTCGCAGCTCGGCCTCCTGATCTGGAGAGACAACTTACTTTTGCCATTTGTGTGCACTATTGGCAAGGAAGAAACCACAAACACTGAGCTTATGGTAACTCAAACATTCTTGAGTAAAGTTTTTTTATATCACTTCTAGATTCAATATTTTCACACCACTTTAGGAACCAGGTGGGGTTTATTAGATGCAGAGGTAGTACAGTAGGGCTCTTGCAAGATGCATCGCTTGGGCGTGCATTCTATTTTTATTTATTTTTATTTATTTTATTTACAACATACTGCGGTCTTGAAAAAGACCAAGCAGGAGAGGCACAAAAAATTAAGTAGAAAACACACGTAAGCGTGATAGATGAATGATGTGCACAAAATACAGAAGATAAGTACATTATACAGAGATATATAGATGAGCTTAAACACAGATTAATACGACCTTCAGAACAACGGTGATGGGTCTATCTCCATATTATACATTCACAATTACGATAAACAGTAAAGCAAGTCGAGTACAGAGCACAGTACAGACAATATGGCACGGTCAAAATGGCAAATAGACTGAGATGTGAAAACCACTTCAGGCAGAGAATTCCATTCCGATACTGTACGTGGGAAAAACGAATTCTTGAACATGTTTGTGTGGGCTCGATACGGAAGCAAATTGTGCGTGTGCCGATATCTCGTGGGGTGCGATTGAAATGGTTGAATGTATACTGATGCATTTACCTTTGTGGAACCAGTATAAAGAGCAAACAGCAGTTTCAGCCTATCGCTTTTTCGTCTATCTCCCAGGGTTGAAACGCTATTCGCCAGCATTAGAGAAGTTGGCAAGCCGGTGGTCCTATATTCGTTGAATATGAAGCGTATTGTGCATCTTTGCACCATTTCAAGCCGGTACTTATCTTTTTTAAGGAAGGGGTCCTATACGACCGAAGCGTATTGCAGTTTAGGAAGTATTATCATTTTGAAGGCCAGTAATTTGACATGAGTTGGTGACGCTTTGAGTTCGAGAGAGAGACTAGCGTGTGCACTCCTTTTGTGGCCTGTGCCTGCGCATAAGCATGTCACTCACTATTACAGGTGGCATTGTTCCCTTTTCCGTGAAAAACAGCATCACATCAACGCTGTAAGATAGGTGCAAGAAAGAAAAAAAATTAATCAGATTAGCAATGCAAAAGGATAAGGATGATTAAATGCTAACAAAGCTCACAAAATCGATGAAAGTTTAAGCATATTAAAATATGGAAATGAATAGCAGGATAAATTACAAATGTGCAAAATAAGGCTCAATGCACACGACATGAACTATTTCAGAGCTCGGTTGTTGTGTTTGTGTTGATGACCCACTGCCCAGAACTACCTGTAGTTCACGTGGTGCAGCACCTTATACGGCCTGAAGTTGATAAAATGATATGTAGGATTTAGCCTCCAAAAACCACCATAACATTATGAGAGACGCCGTAGTGGAGGACTCCGGAAATTTTGACCACCTAGGGTTCTTTAACGTGCACCCAAATCTGAGCACACGGGCCTAGATTGTTTCTGCCTCCATCAAAATGCAGCCGACACAGCCAGGATGGCCTCAAGTACCTCAGCAACTTTTCCGAGAGGCCATGGTGATGAACAGGGGTCCACACCTAATCTTGCTCTCCTGGACTGTAGGGCACGTCTCGATGACGGGTGTTGTAGCTCCTACGGACAAGAAGGCCACCCAACGCTTCCTTGGCTTTCACACTTACTATTATCGGTGATTTATTAAAGGCTGCTCGAAAATAGCAGAACCCTTGACAGCCCTTACAAGAGACAACACGGCATTTGTCTGGGATAACGAGCAAGTGGGTGCCTTTGCCAAACTATGACAGCGCATGAAGTCAGCCCTCGTTCTTGCACATATAGATGATAATGTTGAGACGGAAGTGCATACTGACACCAGTAACATCGGCCTTGGCGCAGTGCTCGTCCAACATCGCCACATAGAGGAGAGGGAAACAGCGCGTGCACTTCTTTTGAGGCCTGTACCTGTGCATGAGCATGTCACTTACTACTGCCGGTGGCAATATTTTGCTACAAATGATTGCTTCACAGGTCAGCGTAAAATGTAGAGCCCACTCGGACTCACTCATGAAATACATTTTGCCCTCAGGGCTCATTCGAACCAAGACTCAAGATTTTCCTCAACTGGACTCACTTGGATTCAGAGTCACTAAAAACTTTTCAAAACCAGACTCGGTCGAACTCAAACTCGCCAAACTAGTACTCACCAGGACTCATAGATCGGCGAAAAATTTGGAGCTCACTCCGGAAATATATTTCGTGTTCTAGGCTTCCTCGTACTCGCTGAAATTTCTCCCAACCCGACTCAATCAAACTCAAACACATTAAAAGAGCCTGCCCCAGAGCGGTCAAACTTAACCTGACCGTTCCCGAGTGGGCCTAGCCAGGTGATGCTGAGTTAACTAGCGTCTATTGTGGACCTAATAAAGTTATTTCACTCACTCACTCACCCGGACTCACTCAAACTCAGTCTCAAGGCTCGATGCGATTCAGGGAGAGTCTGAATGAGTCAACTCATGAGCGAGTTTGCCAACCTATGCCTCACTCAGAATAAAACTCGTGTCTAGATCTGAATCTGAGCGAGTCTGGTTTAGTGGGCTTGTGAACCCGGTAGCGCATAACTAGCTTTTTGTGACAATGATGTCAATCATTGACAGCGAATCTCGTGTGATAGGGGCTCTATTAGGCACCTTGCGATCTCGTGTCTTCAAATGTGAATTATCTGTGGCTGCAATCTAGTAAAGAGGTTTTTAATTGAAACGTATGACACACACAAGATGTTTTTTTTTTACTATGAACTTCCCATACGAAGTTTGCGGCTGGATGGGAGGGGGGTCAAAGGCACCTTACCTAACCCCATTCTTAAACTCGTGCCTGTGATCAATAAATACTGAGCTGGCACATGAATGCCAGTGCATCAAAGTATAAAGTATGTTGAAGTAAAGTATGGAGTATGCTGGAGTAGACCTGAGTATAAATATGAGGTAATGCAAGGCTACTAGTCATGCAGAAGTTCAGGAAGTAGGACCCAAAGTAGGGTATTCATTTGGGCTGATTGGTTCATGATTACATAAGTGAAAAACAATGCTAAAAAGATGGGACGAGATACGACACCAGATCACACTGCTAACCATGGACGTCGGCAGGAGGGGTGCGAAAGGGGCACTTGCCCCCCTCAAGCAACACCAGAACTCCCCCCCCCCTTCCCCAAACACGGTTTTGCAGCCCCAGAGACAAAATCCTGCCGACGCTCATGGCGCTGACTAATGACTAAATGCGCTTATTCCTTCAGTCAGCATATACATACTTGACCACTATCACAATGAAACAATAAGAAAGTGAACACCAAGCCCGCGCAGAGGCAATCAGTGGGAGATAAATGTTATCGCCTTCGGGAGGAGGGAAATCGAGGGTAGCCTTATACATGCCTTGCCACTATTGTGGATGCGATAAGCTTTTGGAATGAGACGTGCGCGTTTGGCGTGGCATTTTTGACAGGTAAGCGGTATGTTTAAAAGATGAGTGGCAGTGACATTTGTTACAATGAAGAGATAACTGACTATCTGAAGCTTGTTTTTGACCCTTGTTCGAATGCTCGTGCATGCGGATCTTTCGAGCTCACCCAGGTTCACTCAAAAGATATCCATTGTGCTATATCACACTCAACAAACGCTCCTCAACAAGACACACTCGTACCTATACTTGGACTTGGTCCCGGGCTGCTTTGACAGGTATCTTTCACCTAGTTCCGATCTTCTCCCCCTTCAGCTTATTAGTCGCTCTTCTTGTCGTCACGTTGAATGTTTGAAGTTTCTTCATACTTTAATTAACTCCCCACCATTCCCCCTACTCAGCAAATACATTGCACCCTTTAAATCTACAAAAACCCAAAATTACCATGAGCTTAACGTGTCTACTTTTTTCCACCATACGGTGGTGTTTAAATCTAGTTTTCTTGTTCGCTCAATAGAATTGGGTATGCTCTCCCTGGTTCTGTTCGATCCTCATCACTTGACGACTCCTTATTGTATTTAATAATCATTAATGGTCAGCAAATTTCGTTATGCTCTTTTATGTATTGGTTTGCACATTCCTGCAATAGTCCTTTGGGGCTGCGGTATGTTTAAATAAATAAATGTTTCAGCTGGACCTACTCAGACTCAACTCGCCAGAATATCACTCCCCCGAACTCTCGCAAACCACCAACTCTATCGGTGTCCGTGTTTGAAGACTCGCGAGTAAGTTTTCCGACATATGGTTTCAATGAGGGCAGCAGTGTCTTTAGTGAGACGTTGGACGTGTGGCGTTTCGGCAGGAACTCCAAAACATTTTTTATAACCTTTTTAGGGAATGCTCACAGCTAGCGTATAACCATGCCATATAATTTGAGTGGGTGTTAGAATTCCGATTAGCAAGGAATACGGCACGAATACAAGGAAGAGACCACATGGAAGTCTTCCTATCTTCTTGTCCAGATTGTTGGCAGTACATAATTATTTACATTGTAATTACAATTGGCTGGTGTAAAATACACTATAGATAATTTACCTTAACCTTTCCACTTGCATTAAATTTGGTCTCCAAAACCTTGAAATCAAATTATATAAATTTCATGCATTTATAGACAGCCGATCATAATGCGTGTCGCAAAGATTTGAAAAATATGCGGCACTCAAGCTCGAGGTTTCTTTACATACGGCAAGGCATGAATTCCTCAGAGTTGGTTTCGACCAGTACTCTTTTCTTCGGCAGGAAACCACGCTGAATTTCAAAGCTTTAATTTCACAACACCACAATAAAATTTAAGTTTTTTTAATGCCCATTCTGACTTCTTTGCACTTGTGCCTGTGGCTCTCATGCCTCTCTGACCGGCAAGTCATCCAAAGAAGACAAACCCATTGTCATAGTGCTTCGGTCACTTCAGTTAGATACACTTCGCGTGTTTGCCGATGACAAGATGAAATCACCAGACACACAGTCCGTACAACAGGTACTGGATGCCTCATGTCCCATACTTGCAAGCATTTAGTAGACGCCATCACTCGAGTAATGTCATCAGTAATGAGGTGGAACGTGTCCGTATCAACATGAAAACGTCATACGCCTGAGATCCCGCGTACTAAGAAGTTGCCAAGACACCACCGTCCACGGAACGTAGCATTGGTACTTAAGCTCGTGTAAATTTTTTCGTACGCTCACTTTTTTCTGTTTTCGTATCTTTACATCTCTTCCTTTCCCCAATGCAGGGTAGCAGACTGGACGTGGGTACTGTCTACCTAACTACCTTACTTTTTTTTTTCACTCCACTCCTTGTCCCAATCGATGACAAGATTAATTGCGTAGTGAATAGGGCAGGCATCGGTACAGATGAAGGCGTATATTCATTCCTTAAGTTAAACACAAATGGCCTACACTGTCGTTTCACTAGGTAAAAACTATAAACCACGCAGTAACGTGGGGTCATAGATCAATTTTGATCTCTTGAGGTTCTTTTGTGCCTACATTCATGCCTACAGGCGTCACCTATTTCGCTCCCATAGAAATGCGGCCACCCGTGACGGCGGGAAACGAACCCGCGCCCTCGATATTGCTTGCAACGCAACGCCACAGCCACTCAATCCACTGGAAGTATCTGAAAGTGAATTGCGGCACCTCTGACTGTGAATATCTGAAAAAATGCAGTAGGCGAACGGTGCATTCTTTGAGCGTCCAGAGCCAGTGGATGAACGCCTTCAACAGATAGGAACTTCAGTTAACCGAAACTAACCGTACGCAAGTCGCTTAACTGACGAAGTATGGTTAAGATAGCTAAATGCGGTAACCTGCTTCTATATCGCCTAAACAAATACGCTGTTTTAGGGAAGAGCATTGAATGTAGCGAAGGAACGCCAAAGTCGCGAACGCCGAATGGTAAAGCACAAGACAACCGGACGGTTCAAGAAAAAATTTTTTTCGGACGCGTATTATCAATATAACAACGAGCTGCCACACTCACCTCGACTGTGGTGACCCTTGTCGTGATTTTTGCCATCACCCGTCATTATTCAAGTAGCCCGAAAAAAAGTTCAGCCAAAACAAATTAACTTGCGCGTGCACAACACGATGCAAAGCGTTGTCTTGTCAAAGCGGCACCGTTAAAACAAATTGAATGCCGCGCAATGCCCTATTTCGACGGGTAAGCATATTCGAGAGTCAAATAGATTACCTGCAGTTAGAACATTTTTAATGACATAAAGCGAATACCAACAAATGTAACTACGCAACGAGACAAATTATGATCATTTTATCAAAAATTTTGTCACGTCATTGACATTTTGACGCCATTGATGATGATGGTGGAAAGATCACATGTTGCTCTTGAGTTGCAGTTGAACTTATGGTCAAGGTTGCAGTTGAGGTAAAGAAGCGACAGCTTCGGCTGCAGTACAATGAAAAAAACGTGTGGGCGTGGCAAGCTTTCCATCGAGCTGTGCCAACAAATTTATTCGCTAGGAAAGAGATCACGCTTTTAGCTCTAAAAGGTTCAGCGACAATGAAGTAGCGCCCGGCTGTTTATAAGGAGTCGGAGTGTACTACAAAGGTGGGAGTACACTCCTAGAGCGCTTACAACACGTAGCTGATGTAAATTCTACACACATAATTCATTCAAGTGCGCCCTCGTAACCCCGACGCAAAACACCTGTATTTCACCCGTTCTACATTTTAACGACGACTTTATAATTTATTAGATTAGAAAACTGCGCGGAGGACGCTGCCTTGTGCGTATATGCACAACAGCTGTCACAAACAGCCGCAGGTGTGTTTGTGCAGTATTTTCAAATGCACTGCTGGGGCGCTTGCATCTATTTCTGTTCTGTTTTCTTTTCCCTCGGCTATCTATTAGTAGCACGTGCCGTCGATTGGATGTCATGACTGCGCGCGCTCAGCCAGTGTCGCGTTGAACGTTATATGTTATACGCATTTCACGTATTTCTAATGTATTGTTTACGCTATTCGTAGACGTAAATCATGCGGTCGTTACTGCGACTGCGCATTCCTCCCTGGCTACTGCTGCTGCTGTCGGTGGTGGTTGCGGTGTACGCAGCTCCCCGACGTCCCAACATCGTGGTGCTCCTGGCCGATGACCTGGGCTACGGCGATGTGGGATGCTTCGGTAACACCACCATATCTACGCCCAACATTGACAGGTATATCTATTGCGGGGTTCGAAGTTCGTGCGCAAACACTTTCGATCGGGATCGAGTGTCTCGATCGCCATTGACTCCGAGTGGATTGTAGATGTACTCTGATTGGCTTCTTCATTCAAAAGAAACCAATCATGATACGAGCCCGATCGAGATTGAGTAACCTTTATCACGATTGGCTTCCTTGCGCAACACATGCAAGGGGTAGTCAATCGCTCTCGATAAATTTCAGTACCGTTGTGACACAGTGCAATGCTGATCACAATTCAATTTCTCAACAGTTATTTTATTGGCTGTGTTTTGAACTTTGTGTAAAAGAGCCAGTTATAAAAAAAAATCAATTTGGACCAGGCCGGATTGCAATCAAAAGTGATTGTGTGACACTAGTAGAATCTGAACTAGCTCAATCTCGATGCACAATGTGCCATGTTACACTAAATTGTATTGATTACCTTGGGCTGCTTCACAATGTGAAGTGGTACTGTGATAATGACCACTTAATTTTACTATTGAGGTTGGGATGTCAAATGCTGCAGTAATTATTTACAAGTGTTTGCCTTGCTTTTGTCATGCAGCTAGATTTGTGATATGTGTAAGGCCTATTTGATTATTTTGGCACAGCAGATGTACAGTTGTGAGTAGTATGCCCCGCCGCGTTGGTCTAGTGGGTATCGCACTTGACTGCTCAGCCAAAGGTCGTGGGATCGAATCTCCGCTGCTGTGGCCTCATTTTTGATAGATGCCAAAATATTTGAGTCCTGTGTGCTTAGGTGCACATTAAAGAACCCCAGGTGGTTGAAATTTCCAGAGCCCTCCATGACAACTCTCATAATCAAATCGTGGTTTTGGGACGTAAAACCCCAGATATTATTATTATTATTATTATTATCGTGTGCAGTAGGACAGAAGCATTGAATTCGTGTTGAATCGGGGACTACTTGTAATGTACCGATATGAATGTGATGTAGTCACTTGCAAGCGATATCTTTCTGCTTGAGAATTCAGCGTTATGAACACTTGCACTTTTCAACTGTGTTTAGCCACTATGACCTTTAAAAATTTATTTCAGTGTTCCCTCTTGTATTGATCACGACTGTACTTGTGAGGTCAACCTGTTAAAGGAACTCTCAACCACCTCTCATAATTTTTTTCTCATTTGAAGTGAACGTGTATCTTGAGTTCAAAATGCCATCACGATCAAAAATGCCAAATCCCACAAATTCCAAGAAACAATCCCTTCTCCTATCCTGGCCTTTCAGCAATCCTTAGAACCTCAGCGTTTGCCATGGAAACACTGTTATCAGCTTATCATCCAGAAAACCTGTTTTTTCGCTCACAGGAATGCATTGCTCTTTCTACTTGCACGGTGAGGAGCAGTGCTTGGCCAGGAGTTCAAACGAGCCTGCGAATAAGCATAGTGGAAGAAAAGGCAGAAAAGATCGAAGGCCTCTTTTGGATCATCGAATGCATGCCACTCTGCTGTTATAGCACTGTTATGAAGAAGTCTCCTGGCTGCGTCTTTGTTGTAGGCTCGCGCACAACATACACCCCACAACTAATCTTCGCCCTCTCGCTAGTTCAGGAGCCCTTCGAGACACACCAGCATCGTTTCGATCACAGCCCTGTGAGGATGTCTTGCGCAGCTCTAGTGAACGACAAATTCCTATCGAATCGGCTGAAGCAGCACCAACTCAAAGTCCAACTTTAATCGTGGGGCACTGCTGACGTTATTCTTGAGCGAATATCCAAACACTACGAGGCTCACACATTTTGCACATCGTCTTTGTCTTTTCTGCAGGTTGGCACAGAATGGAGCCGTTCTTACTCATCACACTGCAGCCGCAGCTGTCTGCACTCCGAGCAGAGCAGCGCTGCTCACGGGCAGATACCCGGTGCGCTCAGGCAAGTCTTTCTTACGAGAATGCGACATTGTCTTTTCAGTTGGCGGGTTTTTCAATGTGTGAAGTTTACGGCTTGTTCTGTTGCGATTATGCGAGTTATGCGATAAAACACATACCTTGGCCTTTTAAACCTGCTGAATGGAAGCAAAAAAGAAGCTGAAGCTGCTATGTCATAGAGATGCAGTTGCTCGTAGCAGCCAATAGAACTGTACAGCTGAGCACGAGCTCACACATTCAATGCCTACTGAGGCAGCTACGTTTTAATTATACAGGTGAACCTTACTTTAACGAACCCTGATATAGCGAATTTGTTTGCTGTAACAAGCTTAGTATTGACTTTTGTTGGTTCGCACTTCATTTGACCTGCATTTATTCTTGGTATAAGAAAACCTAAAGTGGCGAGAGCCGCTGCGATATTGCCTGTAATGAAGAAATATTGGGTTAGCGTGAGGCTCAAGACTCGAAAGGTAGCATAAAAATCAATATAAATATTGAAGCAGAATGCACTACCACATTTGTTTAGATTGCAACGTTAAAAGCATTGCCCCACCGCAGTAATCTAGTGGCTAAGGTACCTGGCTGCTGACCCGCAGGTCGCGGAATCGAATCCCAGCTTCGGCGGCTGCATTTCTGATGGAGGTGGAAATGTTGTAGGCCCGTGTGCTCAGATTTGGGTGCACGTTAAAGAACCCTAGCCCTCCACAACGGCATCTCTCAGAATCATATTGTGGTTTTGGAATGTTAAACCCCACAAATCAATCAATCATTAAAAGCATTTTGTTACAGTCGGTGACAACTTAGGTCTTCAAGTGTAACAAAAAGTGCTATTGACTGGTTTGACAGGTATGAACAAAATGTATTGCAGAAGACAAACAACATTGCTGATGATAACATTCTTCTTTTGCTCTTTTTTTACTTCCGATCACTGGTTACACTTGCAGTGTAGTTCCTTGGCTAAAAGCATTGTTGCCTTTTGTGTTTCAGGCATGGAAAGCTACTTCAAGAACAAAGTGTTCATAATTGTCGCGTCGAGTGGCGGGCTGCCCGATAACGAGACGACATTCGCCAAGGTTCTTCAACAACAAGGTTACTCCACAGGATACATAGGTGAGAACTCCTCTGTGATGGTGGCCAACTCTGATGTGGCGAACTAGTCAGTAGTAGGTGTGATTTAGTTTGTACAGGACGATCGATCCGTATGTTTCACTGTCGTGCAAGCTGTGTGAGTGCGATTCCGCATGTTTCGTTGTGATATGTCCACATGTGGGTAACCGTAAGGAACAGAAAAGGGTGGGTGACATTAAGGCATCGAAGACACCAGAATGGATTGAAGGACAAATAGGAACACAAGAGAGAGCTTACGACAAGTTGTCTCGACTTTTCTCTTGTGTTCGTGTGTGCATACCTACCATCTCTTTGTTGCAAATTTCTATCTACTACACTCTGAGAGAAAGTAGAGTACTATTTGAGGGGTATCCTCCCTCCACACAGTTATACTCATTATCAATCGCGCGTACTTTCTTGGGTTATCACTGCGATCCAGGCACTTCCCAGTCACGAACGGCACCTGTGCTGTCAGTGTAAGATTATATTTTTGATAGGAAAGTGGCGAGATTCAAGTTTTTAAGCTAACAATAATAATATTATCTGGGTTGTAACGTCCCAAAACCACCATATGATTATAAAAGACGCCGTAGTGGAGGGCTCCGGAAGTTTCGACCGTCTGGCCAGATGCTGATTGTAATCGCGAGGCAGGAATACTCCCCAACTGCTCTATTTTTTCTACGAGTGCAGCTGAGCTTCCTGTTATTTTGAGCCTTTATCGCGCAGTGGACACAGAATAGGCTGACGATGACAAGGTGAGTGACTAGAAAGATATACCGAACTTTCCATGAAGGGCAGCTCCTGTGGCTTGTATGTTGCTTTAGAATGCTAAATTTCATCATTTGATTTTGACTCAATCGATCTGCTAATGCTGCAGGCAAGTGGCATCTGGGCTTGTACTGCACGTCCAAGGAGGACCCCTGCCACCACCCGTTGCACCATGGCTTCGACTACTTCTACGGGCTACCCCTGACAAACCTGAAGGACTTTGGCGACGACGATGGCAGTGTGGTCACGACCTACTTTCCCAACATCTTCCGCTTCTGCTACACGGCCATGACGCTGAGTGCCGCCTTTTCGTTCCTGCTTTACCGCAGCGGAAGGCCCATCGCCGCGGCGTTCGTCTTCGTCCTCTTCTTCGTCGACCCTGCCGTGCTCGTGTTCTTCATCAAGAGCATCCCGACGCTCAACGGTGTGGTCATGCGCAACTTCGACGTGGTAGAGCAGCCCGTCCGGCTGCCAGGCATGACGCAGAGGCTTGTCACCGAGTCTCAACGCTTTGTTCGCTCCGCAGTTGCGGAAGGGAAGCCGTTTCTGCTCTTCCTCTCATTCATCCACGTGCACACGGCCCTGTTCTCGCACCCATTTTTCGTTGGCAAGAGCGCACACGGTCGCTACGGTGACAATGTTGAAGAGTTGGACTGGGCCATTGGCAAGGTGAGGAAACGTTCTGCTTGTCGCTGGCAATGCTTTGGTGAAATGATGACATTCCAATGTCTGTAATGATAACATCATGTCCATGCCTGGAATATTAAAAGGACACCTAAGGTGAGGCAATAAACTAGTTTTGACTACATTATAGTCTGAAAACTCTAGTGTCAATAATATAGTCACAGCGACAATCATTGCCAAAAGTTTCACTTTTCAACTTTCTGCCGAAATCTCCAATGATGACATCATGGATTTCAAAGATTTTAATTTTTTTCATATTGGGGCCACATTGGTGCAGGAAATTTTCGCCCGTATTTTCTTTTTAGACTTTTCTTCTCTTGCCAAGCATCTTCTTGCATTTTTGGTATGGTGTGGCGTTTTTGGTATCGTGAAAGAGTAATTGATTGTTTTAAAGGGAAAGGGTGTGGAAACACTTTGCTAGGTGTTTGCAAGAAAAATCTAATATATAAGAAAAAGAAAAGTAATTTACTCTTACTGAGAAAATTTTTTTTCTTTATTGCCCATTTAAGTGACTCAGAAGATAATGTACCAGGCTTCAGGAGTTTACTTTAGATGAGGGCATTGTTAGCTGTCAGTACAATAAATAAAAATTTATCGAACGAGTTCACTGAAAGAGCAGACGAGTTTCTTGTGAGCAGCTGGGATCATTTTGACACCTGGTGGAGCATGCCTTAGCCACGCACTTCTTTCTATGTGGCCTCGGAGATCTGCTTCGGCAGTGCAACAAATTGTGAAGCTAACCCAAGGAATACATGAGGGCATTAGAGTGTGGAGATGCAAGTGCCGCTGCGAGACATCCAAGTCGAGAAGTAAAGTTGCCTCCACTTTTTGCGGTTGATTGTTCGGTCAGTGTGTGTTGTTTGGCCCGTGCCGTCACTCTACAATTACGTCCGCTGCCCTCTTTCGTGCAGGTTACAGAACTGTTGCAGGAGACGGAACAGACGAACAACACGTTTGTCTACTTTACCTCCGACAACGGCGCTCATGTCCAAGAAATTGGAATTCATGGCGAGAGGGAGGGTGGCTACAACGGCATCTTCAGAGGTATCGTTCCATCGCCAGAATCGCACCTCGCGTTGCACGTCCGCTATGCGTCAAATGACACTATTTGGGGTGTCTTTCTGCCTCGCAATGATGAGTTTCATCTGTGTCGCTTGTGTTTTCTTTATCGAAAACTGCACGCTCACTACTTTGCTCATAAGAGACCTTGTCACGCCGATAGCCGCACGCCATTTGTGACTGCGAAGTACCAGGAGTGTGGCATTCATGCTGTTCGTATTTCAGGTCAACCAGGAACAACCTGAAAATTGAATTTATTCATTTATTTATTTACTTTATTTTCAGCATACTGTTAACCCCTTGCAGGGTTTTTAAAAAAGTGGGAGCAAAAAGAAAAAAGTTACTAAGACATTTACATCACCGGTAGCAATAAAATTTGGCTTGAGTAGCTTTTCAGAGCAGGTACAAATGAAGACGGAGAGCGTATGCAGGAAACAAAGCAAGTGGACGCATTATCCATATTATAAAAGTGCAAAAAAAGAAGAAAAAAACATAAAACACACTTGTAACAGTTGGTGTAAATTCAAATATTGGCAAGCAAGCCTATACAAAGAAGCAATCATACAAATGAAAATACAGTACGGTACTATATGATCAGGCTTATGATCAAATGATATATGGTTTATGACATTTATAGAAAGTGATCAACTATACGCTGTCCGGCTATGTCAGTCAACAGCATTCCATTCACGAATGAATCTAGAAAAAAAAAAAAGATGATAGAATGTGTTAGGTTGCACAAGTGTTCTTGGAGCGTGTGATGCTTGTGACGTGTTTTCGTTGTTGTCTTTGTTTCCATGCACCTTGCATGATCTGTCTTTAAACAATCGTGCAATGTTTAATATAAGCACTTCAGGGGATGAACTATCGCTTGACTTTTAAGAGTGGACAGACCTTCGCGGCCTAGTAATTCAGTTGGGGAGCCAAAGCGACGATATCGAGTAAAGATGAATCTAGTCACTTTACAATTGTCCATTTTCAAATGTGCCGATACCACTGCTTGCAGAGGGGAACCAGATTATGCAAGCATACTCTAAAATCTGTCCGACAACCCTGGCCGTAGCTGTCACATTCTGGTGGAGGTCAAATATCTGAGGGTTTCGTACAGTACTCACGGATTGAAATGGGACAACTTAGAGCTAAATAACGCACGTATTCTCTCATTTCCACCATCTTCAGTTCGGGACATATGGGCATCATTTTGACTCGAACGCACAAATCAGAGCCAACAGTTGTGCATGCCAGTTCTACAAAAAATTTGGCGTCGTGTTTGAATCTGCGAGTACTGTACTGTCTGAAGTAACTCTCCCTCATGGTGTGCTTCATAGCCATATTGTGATTTTGACGTCCGAAAACTCCAGGTATCATAATACTATTTTCTACAAAGACATACCCTCACCGTGTGAAATTGCTCATCTTGCGAGGTCTAAAATTTTGCTTCTCTTTCCCATTAAGTTCTGATGACAAATTGAAGAAGAGTTCAGAATTTGAAGTTGAGGTCTGCATACGAAAAAACTTACCGCTGAAAACCAGTTCCTTCGGTTTTTTTTGGTTTTCTTTCTCATGGGAGCTCTTTCTCGTTGCACTGAATTAAGGGAGGTAAAGTTTAAATGCAGGCTTGACCTTTACTAGCTCTGGTGCTGCTGAGAGAGGACGAGGAGCGTGCCGAGCATTGATGAAAGTTGAGGAAAGGTGTGCTGACACCACCAACTCCGCTGTTCGGTCGGCCTTCGTAATGTTGAGTGAGCTGCACGTAAAATGCCTTTCACACAAGCTTTGCATCTTCCCCACGCAGGCGGGAAGACCATGGGTGGATGGGAAGGCGGCATTCGTGTGCCCACGGTTGTTTCTTGGCCGGGACATGTTCCCAGTGGCCTCGAGATCGAGGCATCGACTAGCCAGCTCGACATGATGCCCACGCTGCTGGCAGTGGCCGGGGCGAAGACTCCACAGGACCGCGTCATAGACGGCAGCAACATACTCCCGCTCCTCCGCAAGGAATCCGCGGCCGCTTCGCACGAGTTCCTTTTCCATTACTGCGGCATTCACATCCACGCAGTCCGTTACACCCCTCGCGACGGTGAGTGCCTGCCCTACGACTCTCTGTTTTCCATTGCGCCATGTTAGGTTCTTTATTATTCTTATTATTTGTGGGGTACTTGTTATGGTTAGTATGCATTGCTTCTTTAAGATGAACAAAAAATTAGGAGCCCTAGTTGCCGCACTGAGAAAAGTGGAGGCAAGCGAAGACACCTGTCGTACTTTTCTTTTTTTATTTCAATCACTTTGTGCAATGCTCCCTCCCAAGTTTAGCCTTCCTCCATGCTGAGCACTGAACCTTCCTATGTGTGCATAGCAGCTGAGCACTTCACTTTCTTCAGGCAACAATGACGGTCATGCGTTCATGTCCGGGCAGCTATAGAAATCGGCAACGTGAAACTAAACTACAAGTGGCCTCGAAAGATCAGAAACGGTCGACCGTTGACAAGCCCACGATTGAGAGAGCGTCAATTATTGGAAAACGGCGCATACAAATACGCGTGTGACTGGTGCATTTTTGAGGATCCTATTCGTGTACGGTCGCCAGCACCAGGTTTTTCGCGTACAACACCACTGCCACCAAATTCTGTACCCTATAAAAAAACGACACCTGGCGGGGGGGATATCGGCTACGCTACTTTTCGCAGGCTCAGAGTACAGGCTCGGAGTGCAACGTACACACTGCTTTCTGATGCACTTTATTGATTTTCTGTTTGTTGCGGCAGTTGAGGTACGAGTCGTCTGCAACAAGTTTTGTCAGGTTCTTTGCCCCTTCTTTGGCCCGGTGAAGTGCATGTGAAAGAAGCTATTGTACATGTGGGAGAAACTATTGTGCTTTTGGCGAGACAGTGACGCCATCTCTGGCGTGGGACAGCCGTCAGGCGCAGGTTTCCATAGTGTTTTAAGTGATTTCAAGTCAATCGTTGCAATTACTTCTTGGTTATTTGCAGACATATTCAGTGCCAACACGCAAGGATGTAAAAAAGACGAGACCATTATGCGCACGATGTGCAACGTGCGCACTACATTCATATTTGACAGATTATGGCACACACAAAGCTCTCTGGCATCTTTGTTTGCTAGCGCTGAATATGTTTTCAAGTTCTGTTTACCGACACGCCCAAAAATATGGCAATGGTTATTCGTGTTACGTGTAGTATTGATAGCCCTGTTATGGTTTGTATTCGGTGCTTTGCTGTGGGAGTGATCACACCAGGTGGAATGCATGGATAGACAGCAAGCTAGGCACCTTAAGTACCCAGCTTGGGGGGGGGACCACGTGGGAACTTGTCTTCATCAGGGCCCCTAATAAGAGATGTTCTCTTTAATGAACTTACATCACTTCAAGCAGGCAAGCTTGAAGTGAAAAAAAAAAAAAAGTCACGGTATACCTTGGCTGTTGTCTTTGCCTTTGGGTTTACCCCGCAGACTTCATGTCATCCGTGGCTGCGCATGTGGTGTGCAAGAAACTCCATATGAGACACACGCGAACGCAGCACAACTACAGCGAGTCGAGCAAACTTCAAGCCTTCATATTTGACTGATTATGGTGTGCATGTAAACAGAGACATGGAAAAGAAAAAACAACGCTGGCGCTATGTCCTTTTTTTGTGCGCATGCCATATCCTGTCCAATATAAATGAGTACCATCTAGCCCAATTATCCATGCTGCTTCGTGACTGGCTGATGCAGGTTCTGGCACGTGGAAGGTGCACTTTATGAGCCCCGAGCCAGCCCTGTGCACGTACGTCTGCCACTGCTACGGCAGCTACGTGCTGCGCCACGACCCACCTCTCGTCTTCCACCTGGACTCCGACCCGTCCGAGTCGTGGCCCCTACGCGAGCAGGACGATCCACGTGTTGCACGAGTGCGGGAGGCTGTCACGGAAGCGGTGGCGGAGCACGAGGCGTCATTGCAGCTGGTGCCGCAGCAGTTTGACTTCTTCCACTCTGTGTGGCGGCCGTGGCTGCAGCCGTGCTGCAGCTACCAGTTCTGCTCCTGCCGCGAGAACTACACGCTCACGGACACCCTAGGAGACGATTCGGGGAGGCCGTGACTTTGGATGTCACGACTTTGTGTGTCACGGTAGCCTTCTGTGTCATGAAATGGTGCAACTTTGCACACATTGCACATTCATGACCTTAAGCTCATGTGCTGCGACATCAGTGCCTCAAAGGGAGAATGGGGGCGATGAGAAATTTCAGGATTGTTTTGAATTTGACAATTGTTGTCAGGATTGCGCTTATGTGTGAGCTATGTGACGACATTGTGCATCACAGTGGCATTGTACGCTGCAAGTTTGTACATGTCGCATATTCATGACCCTAAGACCATGTTTGACGTCCGTTCCTCAAAGGGAGAAAGGGGCATGAGATTTTAAAAATTTTACGATTGCTCTTGAAAACGTTATTCCCAGCCATGCTTGGAGAGCCGGTATCTGCAGCGGCGAAATGTGCAGAAGAAATTGTACGAATAGTGAAGTGAGCCTTTCCTTGATATTACGGATCCTATCCTTGTATCTTGTTACTGATATCGAATATCGTCGGAACTTAGTTGTTGGTGTTTTTAAATTTGTTGTTTTACTTGTGATATCCGAATGACGCGAGAGGCAACCCATGTATGGAAATGTAGTGCAGCTGTGTTTTGCAGAACTGTATGTTAGTCCTGTGAAACTCTGAGGTGACCCACTCGGCTTTGCTCCCTGCGTACATTAAAACGTGTTTCGACTTGTGGAACATTGCTGTGCTGAGGTATTTGTATGCACGTAGTTGTAGCAATGTACTGAAGACTTTCAGTAAAGTTGAACTACTCTCTCCAGTTTAACAAAACATTACAGCCAAAAAGACATTTTTCACATATGGCTAAAGTGTAGCCACAGCTAAAATGTTCCTGTTGTAGCTGCATGTGATGTTGTCATATGTCGCCACTAGCTTGTGGCAACATGTAGCTTGTGACAATGTCACAAGCCACTGTCACCACATGGTGGTGACATGCAATACATTTCCAGCATATTTTCACTATTACATTAGCACTGTTTGAGGCAACACAATGCCTAACCTCTATTTTATTTGAAAGCTTAAAATTGTAGACCAACACCATGGACACATTTTAGTTGCAACTGCCGGTTAGGCACTAAAAGATTCGACAGGGCGTTGCTGAAAGTACGAGTGCGTGTGGTTGCTTTGTTTTACCTGTTTTTAATGGCTTGCCAAAATGGAACTTCCGACCCTAACTGTACTGCATATGCATTGAATTCCTCGATCGCAAGTGGCTGCAGCGCTCAAGCTTTTGGAGGAGTTAATCACATCACTAAAGTTACCCATGTGATTTCAGTATTGAGGCATCTGTACAGATACAGAGCAGACAGCTTCGATTTTACGATCAGTTTTGTCATTTGTTTGCAATGGCAGTAGAGTGCCTAGTTGATGCAGTTGAATTTTTAATGGTATAAATTAAGCTCATTATAAAGAAATTTTCCACTAGAATCAAAGTTCTACCTCAGTAAATCCAGTATTCTATACAAGCACATATTCCTCTTTTACGCTATTCAGGAACATTACAAATTGTGTTATATAGAATGCAAATGAAATTCATAAGTTATATTCATGATTGTTATTAGTTCAACGGTGTTTGAAACTTCAAATACATGGGAATGATGTTTTAGTTGTATATTCAGTTTATTTGATATTTGTAATGTCCGTGAGGTCATGTGTGGCTAAACTGTGTACAAGCTGAGAGCATTTGGAAGTGCCTACTGGATAAAAAAATTGGGGCTGAAAGCTCTGCAAGCCTACCTCAAATGTGTGCGTACTTCCATTTCATTTGCTTCAAATTACTGAGAAGCTCAGTTTTCAGGTGTGACAAACAGGCCATATGTGTGTTTTTTGTATATATATTTCACTTAATTTCAATCATGGATGTATCTAATTTTCTTTCCAAGTTTTTTCCGCAAGTTGAAATACCTAAAATGCCTTAACAACAATTGTGAACATACCTAAAATACATTGCATATTTAATAAAAAATGTATGCAAAGCATAATGAATTAAGGATGTCGTGAAGGTTTTTTTGTATCGAGATTTCCATCATAATGATGTCTTGTCTGCAAATATTTTCAGTATCACCGCCATGAAATGAAATATTTTTACTTCATTTTTCGCTAAACAGTCAGTGCCGAATTCGTAGACGAACTTTCCTAGCGATTCTCCTGTTCAATGAACTTTTACCGACCAATTCATGATCTCGAAAGGATCAACAGTCACGAAATCAACATGAAAAAACGTGCAATACATGATTGACACGTATGAAGACAAATGAGCATGTTTGTAATTTTCTCATCATCATCATCTCACTCTCTATTAGTACTTTTCGATCTCTACAAACTGGATGGCCCACTTAGGAGTAACTCCTGGCCTTGCCTATAAGTGACAATTAGTCAATTGATTAGTTTTTAGCTATAGTAGATAGGAAAACCGGGTCAGTTGGCGCATATCGCATTTCACATTATGTTGAATGGCATTCCATTGTTAAAGGCTTGGATGGTTCGACACTGCTGTGACCTGGTTGCTATGCCCTCCATCACTTTACTTTCAACAATCTATTTTGGTCAAAATGCAAGCTGCACTAGGGTGTACCGGTTCGGCTGTTGATGAACGACAGCGTAGACAGCAGTGAAGGAACTTGATGACTGAGCTGACCGATGGCGTGTTTTGTTTTGTTTTTTTTTTCTTTTGTTCTCATATTTCGCGTGCGACATGACTGCGTGATAGTGTCCAAGACGGACATTCTTTTTTCAAGTTGCGTAATGAATACTTGTGACATGTTCAAGTGATACGAGATTACATATGATGACTACAAACACATGACACAGTGTTGCAGCCATAAAGTTTTCTAGCTTTGTTCGACGTCATCCTCACGCTGTCGACCAATCTCTAGTCTAATTAGTGTGGCACGTACATCCCAAGTCATACAATAATTATATCACTCATTACACATAGGAAGAAATGAAGGCATGCTTCTGGCACAGTACTCTAATCTCGAATGTACAGATAGAAGGGTGATCCACCTTTCTCCTAGCCGATGCCTGTAAAAACTCTCATCATAAGGTACTGTGTGCACGGTACACAACACAACACCAAAACTTGTATAACAAGTAATCTGTGCAATTACACGAGACAACCACATCGTATTGCTGCGAATCCGACCACCAAACAGGTTGTTGCACAAACCAGTATTACACAGATGTGCCACAAACTAAAGCCCATGAAAAATGGAGTATATGCATTTCATCATGTGAGCACCATACAACCCGCTCTGTGGGTGACCCATTACGTTGCCAAGTTGCTGCAAGTGTTATGTATGACTGTATCGTTGCGTTGTGATTTTATGAATAAACGGCTATTTTCCAGCATGTGATGGCTGTTGCGTACTTTATGTTTAGGCCTATTGCCAAAGGAAGTGCTCTAGGGTCTCTGTCCCTCAAATTTTGGTTAAGGAGACGTATCATAAAAAAAACATAGGTGTTTTTCTCAAATGGTCAAGTTTTTCAGCAAGTGCCTCGCCTACTCTACACGAAGACAAAGGGCTTGCCTACCTTTGTCGGTTTTATTAAAGGGGTATGTGTAAAAGATGCTGTGTTTTCTAATAGCGATGAATAAAAAGATACACCATCCTGTTATCAGACACGTCTTCAAAAGCCAACAGAACTGTGCTTAGCTTAGACCGGCTTATATTAACCTTTACTCAATATTTTTGTTGCTTTAGCAAGTTCAGTTTTAAAATAAATACATCTGCAGCAACTGTACTCATTCCGTTACAAAAAATTGAAGTTGTTTGAATGTAACCCAAGAAGCATACATGTAAAGAAATATATCTGGGCTTCAATCACAAAAGCATGTTCACATGCAGTTACGAGAGATGGTTATTTGGAAGGAAACCACAAAGCATAATTGGGCTGAAATTAGAAAGTTCAATGCTAGAGCTTGTAAAGACAGTTTTGCATTCATTTCTATATTTAGAACAGCCCTTTAAAAAACCAAAAAGGGTAGCTTTACAGTTCCCACAAGAATATGCAGAGGGTGGATCGCCCACAATAGACTTGAGACACTGCACTTCACGTCGATTCCATGCTGCAGGTAACACGCCGCGCTCTTGTGTTGCCAAGATCAGTCTACGACTTGGCAAGCGACTCCGCAATAAGGAAACGAAGCCACTCGCAACTAATCTGGCCATTCGCATCATCGCCATCACCACAGAAACACCTCACTACTTAATTGGTTCGTAAGGGCTCACCTACGACTCGATGTCGGCAGGCATCAGCGACATAATAATAATACTTTATTTTGGCATGTGTACACAACAGTTACATGCCACCGAGATGAGGCAAAAGGAAACAGACGAAACTGTTTCCTGACTAGGCCTATAGCCCGGCTTGTAAACAAAAAAAAAAAAGGGAGTGAGACATATACTCGTGTAAACAGTTTCGTGAACAAAAATAATAAAAAAAACAAGGACAGTGGTGAGGAAAGCAAAAAACATCCAGTACAGCACAATTCATTAGCATCACTGTAGAGAAGTCATGGAATTTCAAGCAATTTCGCTATAGAAGTACGAAAACCTATAAAAACCATTTCATGTTGATATGTCCATCAGAATAAAATTGTGAATAGATTTAATTAATGAAGAGGTGCAATAGTATCCATCATAATTCAAGTGGAGCTAACAATGTGCATAGCTTAAATATTGAATTGCAGTGAAGTACAACCTGGTGAACAGAAGTATACATCGCAAGTGGCAAAACATGTTGCATCAAGCACTTCATCCTGTATCGAAGAGTAATCTTACTTTCTTTTTAAAATGATGTACAGATCTGCTTATCTGTGATAATTCTACTACAGAAGGAAAACTGTTACATATATCTAGTATTTGATGGTCAAGTGTTTGGGTACCACAATTTGTTCTAGATCGTACTGAAACAAGTGACGTTCTTCATAAGTTATATTCAATGTGACGAGTGAGGTACATATTGCTGAATGAAGCAAAATCTTGTTTTATATGATTATAAATAAGAACCATCACTTTAAGTTTGTAGCATTCAGTGAAACACAATACACGAAAAACAGAAAATAAATTGCTATGTGTATGTCTATCTGGCCTTTTAGTTATTAGCTGCAATGCTTTTTGTTCTATGGTAATTAATTTTTGTGCATTGGTCTTATTACATGTGCCCCAAACTAAGTTGCAGTATGTGAGGTGCGAATGAACGAGAGAAAAGTATAGTTGCTTTGCCACCGAATGTGGAAGATGATGATTAATACGGCTTATAACACCAATGGATCGAGCCATTTTCAGTTTCACATGACTCACGTGATCAGACCAGCTCAAGTCATTGCGGAAGTGTATGATTCCGCGTATCTTGCCGAGCACGAGAGAGCCGGTGCACTGGCCACTCACATCATCGTCATCACCACAGAACACCACACTACTTCATCGGTTCGTAAGGGCTCATCCACGACTCGACGTCGGCAGGCATCAGCGAGATCATTCCGCGTATCTTGCCGAGCACGAGAGAGTTGGTGCACTGCAAGTCGTCCGGCCCATAGGGTGGCAGCAGCCCCACCGATCCGGCAATGACCAATGTACCGGGTTCCTTGGTGGCCTCGGCGATTGGAATTCGGTTGACACACATCCACAAACGAACCCTCTCTTTTCTCTGGCGAAGCTCCTCCGCACTGAGCTCTTTCTGCGTCAGCATGAACAGTGTCTCGATCTGCTCCTTTTCCGCAGGGCTCGCGTTTGTGATGACTGTCACCGACTTGACGGCATGTCCCATGATGACATGCAGCACCTTTGCTTTGCCGTCCTCAAACAGGACCAGAATGACGCTAAATTGATAAAAAGCAAAGCGAGATCTGAGGGCACACTTGTCTAACCAAACGTTTTGCATGTTTTCCTACCTCTGAAAAGAAAACATCCAAGGTGCTGCATTAAACAAAAGTGTTTGTTGGCTGTCGGGTGTTTAAACATTGTTATGGGCACAATGCCAGGAATGTTTTGTTCGGTAATATTGTTAGTTTTCTGTTGCTGTTATAATGTCACGAATACCATAATTCGTTCTGATTTGCAAGATATATCAGCTTTCTCTGTTGAACATGTTTGTCGGCGTCATCCAATTTTTCTTCTCTTGGATATGAGCCACAAAAGAAGGTGAACAAGAAGAAGCAGCCATGCGAGTTTTAAGAAACCAAGTGAGTTACGTTGCCGTTACCGTGTAAACGGTGTTGATTTTGCGGGTTAAACAAACGAACACACACACACAAACAGAGAGAGAGAGGGGGGGGGGCAAGGAATCACGTGAAAGCAGTATAGAAGTTAGCAAAAAAAAATCGAAAAGGTAACTGGTTGCCTGTAAGGCGTCGATCACAACGAGTCCCATACGGGCACACGGCCTTTGTGCTCACACTAAACTTTATATTGTTCGTCAGGACTAATTATGTTCAATTTTTTTCAGACCATACGGTACGGTTAAACCAAATGCGTACTATGATTACCACTCTAAGAGTCGTAGGATACTTCAACGCCGAAGTACAGTCACTCGAGCCATGACAACTGTTCCAAGTTCAGGAGGGCTACTGTAGGTTGTGATTTTTGCATTCATGTAAAATATGTTGCGGCGCGTTCTAAAATGACTCATCTAACAGCACCAACACCTGCCTTCACTAATCCAATGGAAAATAGCGCGCGTGCTTACATAACAAACGCAAGTGAACTACTTTCACGCGTACCTTTGGAGATTGGGTCGACTGTCTTAACGTAACCGGCGAGAACATCCCCCTCCGTAGTTTCAACACGAACAAGCTTGTGCACGTACGACATTAGCAACAAAGGATTGTCACTAGGTAAAGTGTCACTCGTGTGTTCGGAACCAACGCCGGTCTCGGTTGCCATAACGCTGCCAGTCGGCTAAGTTATACGCGATCACAGTAACCGATAACTCGTCAAGTTCTCCATTCCATCGTCGACGTGCTCTATTAACTGAAGCATGCGCTACAGCAAGCACAAGCTAGTAAGTACTACAGTCAACTATAACGCGCACAAGCAATTAAGGCGCCTGAAGATCACATGCCATAGATTCATTGAGGGAGGCATGGATTGGCATTGAGTTGGATTGGATCTCGCCACGGATCCTACATGGATTGACCCGTGGATTGGCTTCAATTTTTTTACTAACTTGGCTCAACGTTCTTTTGTAATTTTATACCAACGTCTTTTATACTGGCCAATTAACAACGCAATTTAGGAGCACGTGACAAAATGTTGGCCAATCAGGCACTCTCGCAGCAACCCTGTCGGCGCCCGCGTCGCTTGTGCATTGGCTGGTGTGTTGCGGCGTTGCCCGTTTGATTTTGATGCGAATTAGTGCGAAGAACAGGCGTTTTCTTAATAGACCTCAGTTCGTTTTCCCGTTACCCTGGTCAGTGCGTGTCCTCCGAAGACTATTGTCTATTTTTCGCAAGCTTCTGCCATGAATCGCGCCGATTACAACTTGATGTGAGTATAATAAGCCCTGCTTTAGGCGTCGTGTTGGGCTTTGCACGCTATGCCTGATGTGTCGTGCAATTTCAGGTTCAGCTGCCCGGTCTGTCTGGGGCCGAGTGAGAACATGGTATTCGGTATGTGCCAGCACTTCGTGTGCGCTTCCTGTCTGTACGAGCCGGTCAGCGAAAGTTTGAAGCCTGCGTTCTATTGTTGTCCCCTCTGCAAAGCCAAGGACGTGTTCCCAGATTACCGGTAATTGATTGCGGTGACTTTGGATACTCTAGTTTCCGCTCACTAATAGCTAAAATAGTCCGACGTCACAATTGCGTTAACCTGAGTTTTGTGTTCATGCAGCCCCGAAAATACCACTGAGCTGCTGAAGAACATTCCTGGCGTCGTGAAGTGCCCTCGGAGACGGTGCGGTGAAGAAATGTGGGCTTGGGAGGTGGAAGAACACCAAGGGTACGTCGTACTTTTGATGCGACAGTTTGCTAATTAGCACGTTGCTTATGCACGCTACAGTTACCTTGCCGTTTGCTCAAACGTGGACGTGTTGTGTGCCTTCGCTTTTCATTCACCGGGCGTCCCGTGCCTGCAGACTTTTCAGATGCGACTCTTGCCACTGCGTGGTAAGCATCGGGGAAGAGAGAATTCCGATGCGCGAAGCAGGCATAATGCGAAACGTGGGGAAATCGTAGTACGGAGAGGTTCTTCTTGGCGTTGCATAAACTGTTGCCGGACTGCCGCCATATTTGGCAGAGACATTTGCCCCTGAAGTTGTGACTTCTTCGTGAGGGTTTTTTGTCTTCCGTGGTGCATTTCACAAGTGCGTGAGCGACGTTGGCCGTTTTAATTAACGGAATGAACGTAAAACGCGCCTTGCAGAAGTCGGGTGACAACCACCCCAAAGTATGGCAACTGAGATGTGCAACACTAAACAGAACCATGTCAGTGCAAGAACAGTCGTGTTTTGTCGTGAGCATTTTGAATGGGTACTCTGAAATTGCGTGATGGAGTCCATGCAGGGAAAGGTACCTTTTGCAAACCAATACTGCACATTTGTATGTACAGTGCAAGTAATTGTCCCTGAAGCACGAGTTCTGTGTTCCCTTTCATATTTCTCCTGGCTGTAGTTGGACGTTGAAGAATGCGCAATTGCCCGCTCTGGCGTGCCTCGTAATTATATTGCAGTTCCGGTGTGTGAAACCCCAGATTATAACTTTTTTTGTGGGGGCATTGTGCGTTCAGCTCGTTGTGGGCAAGGTACTTTACATTAGCGGTATGTCCTGTCTAAAAAACGGTGTCCTTTACGTGTGATTTTTATAGCCAGGCCTTTCCCCATCTCTGAAACGACTGCCGCATTTCATTGAAATGTATATAAATGTAAATTCTCGCAGCCCGTCACTGCAATGTTCCTCATAATCGGGGTACGGATTTGGGACATGAAACCACGGCATCTATGATCTTCTCCTGTGTGTGCACACTTGTACTCTTTCACAATAAATCCCTGCATACTGACTAAAGAAATCAGTTGACACTTGCAATGCGGTGTTTTAACAGGCAAAAGCCATGAAAAGCACAGGTAAAACAAGAGACGCTTTTTGTGTTTTTCGTTTCATTCAAACAAAGAGTCGCAAGTGTCAATTATGCACAACCAACTAGCTTCTACTCTGGCTCTTCTGGCTAGGCTTAATTAAGTTGATTGATTATAGTGTGGCCAAACCAAATGGGCGCTGGTTGCCATGGTCCATGCAGGTCTTGCGTGGGCATCGGAAGACGGTCGTCGGCGCGTTGCTCTCGCTCTACAGCAAGTGGCCGCAGTGGCCAGAGAGTCGCCACCCGCCAGAGCGAGCGGCAGAGGAGCCAGAGCCCTGTTGAACTCGAGAAGTGAACGTGGCACAGCGCCTTCCTTGCTTCAAAATTCTTTACAGGTAAGCAGCGTCTGAGGAAAGTTTGCAAGTTTGAAGTCTTTAACCTCTTCACTACCAGCATCTACTTTTTTGGACATGACTCCATAAAGGGCACACTGCAAATGAAAATGTTTTTAAAATTTCTTTGTCAATTTAAATGAATTTAGTGAAATTATGGATATTCGTGTGCTTACTTTGTTTGTTTCATTTTCTTGGTACAACACATGGTTTTTAAATTTCAGGCGGGATTTCGGGCGGCAGTTTGCCCTACCTGAGAGAATTAGAATAGAATTAAGTACACCAGAATGACCTGGAGTGAATACAAATGCGAGAAAGCAAGAATTGATAATCTAAGCCCATGTAAACAAAAGTTGTGGTATGTTGAGCTAACTTTATTGTCAAATCATCGTTAATAGAGCTCTCGGAAAAGAATATACCAGTTTAAGCTGTCTTTTTAGTTTATGCTAATGCACAAAAGCTTTGTCACCTGAGACTGTCACAATTACTCAATTTCAGGTTCCTCTGCAGAAACATACCTGGTGAGGGAGCAAGAAAGGAGCAAGGTCTTTACGGTCTTTTCTTAAGAAATAATTAGCCAGTATTTTTATTTCATATGTATGTACGATTTTTTGTTGTGGCAATAAATGTTTCCTGCTAAACTGTCTCCTACATTTAATTTTATTTCGAGGCTAGTGTGCCTTGCGTTAGTAAAGCGCGCTACCAATTTAATGCGCAATGTGAAATATTGTTTGCTTCTTGAACGATTGTGATGTATTAAAAAAGTGCTGTAGTATGTGTTTTATGCATTGCAGTTCACCTTGCGTCAACTTAGTTTAATTTCAAAACGACTTTTTGCATAATGTACTCTCAACAATTTTTGGGCCAAAATGAACAGTATGCCAAACCTTCGGGCTTTTAAAGGATTGTGATGTACTATGAACATGAATTTTTTTACCAATGGCAGTTCGTGTTTCTCTTGATTTTATCCTAGAACTGGCATCTTTCATCTTTGTGTGCTTGGTTTGTGCTACAATTTTGGGCACTTAATGCACCCAACATATTCAAGGTTGCGTTTGGTCATTGATGAACGACCAGAATTTTTTATTTTATTGTAAAACAGTATTGATAAGGAAAAATTGTTTCTCAATAAATGTATGGCATGCAATATCCTGTTTTACGAACGATTATGTACGGACCGAAATCGTATGACAATAATTGATTTTTTTTGTCGCCTTTTTTGTGTGCATTTCTCTTTTTATAATTTTGCAATGTATACTGTTAAAGCCGCAACGAAAGTATTTATGGTGATAGTTATTTGTGTGCATTTATTTTTTCATTGTTGAAGCCAGAAACAACTTATGTAGAAACAAACGCAGTGTTTATCTTATTGAATCGCAGTTCGTGTATTTTCATCCTAAAATGCTCATAAATATTAGACAGTTTTTATTTTCTGAACGCTTAATGAAATATGATTGTCTTCTGTTTTTAACAGTATTTTATCCCTCAAGATTTAAACAGTGGCAATGTTAAAAGTAAAAGATAAGCCGTGTGTCAGTGATAGTGTTACGAGGTAGTTTTCCGAAGTACTTGAAGTCTGGAATGAGCAGTTCTAGTGCTGTGCTCGGCCCGTGCTAATATGAATAGTGCCAGTATTGACCATTTGTTACAGGCAGCAGTAGCTGATTTGTAAGCACGTGCGCACGCATAGTTAACTCGACGAGCAACAACAAACCGTGTGGACGGCTGCTTGGAGACCAACCAGAAGTCGAGGCTCTTGCTCGATCTGTCACAGCATCAATGTGCAGCGTGGCAGAGATTCAAATTTTCGGTGTAATGCAAAATTCGTAGACGAACTTTTCCTAGCGATTCTCCTGTTCAAGCAACTTTTACCGTCCAATTCATGATCTCAAGGATCAACAGTCATGAAATCAAGATGAAAAACGTGCAATACATGATTGACAATATGAAGACAAATGAGCATGTTTGTAATTTTCTCATCATCATCATCTCACTCTCCATTAGTACTTTTCGATCTCTACAAACTGGATGGCCCACTTAGGAGTAACTCCTGGCCTTGCCTATAAGTGACAATTAGTCAATTGATTAGTTTTTAGCTATAGTAGATAGGAAAACCGGGTCAGTTGGCGCATATCGCATTTCACATTATGTTGAATGGCATTCCATTGTTAAAGGCTAGGATGGTTCGACACTGCTGTGACCTGGTTGCTATGCCCTCCATCACTTTACTTTCAACAATCTATTTTGGTCAAAATGGAAGCTGCACTAGGGTGTACCGGTTCGGCTGTTGATGAACGACAGCCATTCAGGTAGACAGCAGTGAAGGAACTTGATGACTGAGCTGACCAATGGCGTGTTTTGTTTTTTTCTTCTTTTGTTTTCATATTTCGCATGCGACATGACTGCGTGATAGTGTCCAAGACGGACATTCTTTTTTTTTTTCCAGGTGCTTAACGAATACTTGTGACATGTCGAAGTGATACGAGATTACATATGATGACTACAAACACATGACAGAGTGTTGCAGCCATAAAGTTTTCTAGCTTTGTTCGACGTCATCCTCACGCTGTCGACCAATCTCTAGTCTAATTAGTGTGGCACGTACATCCCAAGTCATACAATAATTATATCACTCATTACACATAGGAAGAAATGAAGGTATGCTTCTGGCACAGTACTCTAGTCTCGAATGTACAGATAGAAGGGTGATCCACCTTCCTCCTAGCCGATGCCTGTAAAAACTCTCATCATAAGGTACTGTGTGCACGGTACACAACACAACACCAAAACTTGTATAACAAGTAATCTGTGCAATTACACGAGACAACCACATCGTATTGCTACGAATCCGACCCCCAAACAGGTTGTTGCACAAACCAGTATTACACAGATGTGCCACAAACTAAAGCCCATGAAAAATGGAGTATATGCATTTCATCATGTGAGCACCGTACAACCCGCTCTGTGGGTGACCCATTTCGTTGCCAAGTTGCTGCAAGTGTTATGTATGACTGTATCATTGCGTTGTGATTTTATGAATAAACGGCTATTTTCCAGCATGTGATGGCTGTTGCGTACTTTATGTTTAGGCCTATTGCCAAAGGAAGTGCTCTAGGGTCTCTGTCCCTCAAATTTTGGTTAAGGAGACCGTATCATAAAAAAAAACATAGGTGTTTTTTTCAAATGGTCAAGTTTTTCAGCAAGTGCCTCCCCTACTCTACACGAAGACAAAGGGCTTGCCTACCTTTGTCGGTTTTATTAAAGGGGTATGTGTAAAAGATGCTGTTTTCTAATAGCGATGAATAAAAAGATACACCATCCTGTTATCAGACACGTCTTCAAAAGCCAACAGAACTGTGCTTAGCTTAGACCGGCTTATATTAATCTTTACTCAATATTTTTGTTGCTTTAGCAAGTTAAGTTTTAAAATAAATACATCTGCAGCAACTGTACTCATTCCGTTACAAAAAATTGAAGTTGTTTGAATGTAACCCAAGAAGCATACATGTAAAGAAATATATCTGGGCTTCAATCACAAAAGCATGTTCACATGCAGTTACGAGAGATGGTTATTTGGAAGGAAACCACAAAGCATAATTGGGCTGAAATGAGAAAATTCAATGCTAGAGCTTGTAAAGACAGTTTTGCATTCATTTCTATATTTAGGACAGCCCTTTAAAAAACCAAAAAGGGTAGCTTTACAGTTCCCACAAGAATATGCAGAGGGTGGATCGCCCACAATAGACTTGAGACACTGCACTTCACGTCGATTCCATGCTGCAAGGTAACACGCCACGCTCTTGTGTTGCCAAGATCCGTCTACGACTTGGCAAGCGACTCCGCAATAAGGAAACGAAGCCACTCGCAACTAATCTGGCCATTCGCATCATCGCCATCACCACAGAAACACCTCACTACTTAATTGGTTCGTAAGGGCTCACCTACGACTCGACGTCGGCAGGCATCAGCTACATAATAATAATAATACTTTATTTTGGCATGTGTACACAACAGTTACATGCCACCGAGATGAGGCAAAAGGAAACAGACGAAACTGTTTCCTGACTAGGCCTATAGCCCGGCTTGTAAACAAAAAAAAAAGGGAGTGAGACATATACTCGTGTAAACAGTTTCGTGAACAAAAATAATAAAAAAAACAAGGACAGTGGTGAGGAAAGCAAAAAACATCCAGTACAGCACAATTCATTAGCATCACTGTAGAGAAGTCATGGAATTTCAAGCAATTTCGCTATAGAAGTACGAAAACCTATAAAAACCATTTCATGTTGATATGTCCATCAGAATAAAATTGTGAATAGATTTAATTAATGAAGAGGTGCAATAGTATCCATCATAATTCAAGTGGAGCTAACAATGTGCGTAGCTTAAATATTGAATTGCAGTGAAGTACAACCTGGTGAACAGAAGTATACATCGCAAGTGGCAAAACATGTTGCATCAAGCACTTCATCCTGTATCGAAGAGTAATCTTACTTTCTTTTTAAAGTGATGTACAGATCTGTTTATCTGTGATAATTCTACTACAGAAGGAAAACTGTTACATATATCTAGTATTTGATGGTCAAGTGTTTGGGTACCACAATTTGTTCTAGATCGTACTGAAACAAGTGACGTTCTTCATAAGTTATATTCAATGTGACGAGTGAGGTACATATTGCTGAATGAAGCAAAATCTTGTTTTATATGATTATAAATAAGAACCATCGCTTTAAGTTTGTAGCATTCAGTGAAACACAATACACGAAAAACAGAAAATAAATTGCTATGTGTATGTTTATCTCGCCTTTTAGTTATTAGCTGCAATGCTTTTTGTTCTATGGTAATTAATTTTTGTGCATTGGTCCTATTACATGTGCCCCAAACTAAGTTGCAGTATGTGAGAAGACAACCACTCTCTCGTGCTCGGCAAGATACGCGGAATGATCTCGCTGATGCCTGCCGACGTCGAGTCGTGGATGAGCTCTTACGAACCGATGAAGTAGTGTGGTGTTCTGTGGTGATGACGATGATGTGAGTGGCCAGTGCACCGGCTCTCTCGTGCTCGGCAAGATACGCGGAATCATACACTTCCGCAATGACTTGAGCTGGTCTGATCACGTGAGTCATGTGAAACTGAAAATGGCTCGATCCATTGGTGTTATAAGCCGTATTAATCATCATCTTCCACATTCGGTGGCATCAGCGAGATCATTCCGCGTATCTTGCCGAGCACGAGAGAGTGGTTGTCTTCTCACATACTGCAACTTAGTTTGGGGCACATGTAATAGGACCAATGCACAAAAATTAATTACCATAGAACAAAAAGCATTGCAGCTAATAACTAAAAGGCGAGATAAACATACACATAGCAATTTATTTTCTGTTTTTCGTGTATTGTGTTTCACTGAATGCTACAAACTTAAAGCGATGGTTCTTATTTATAATCATATAAAACAAGATTTTGCTTCATTCAGCAATATGTACCTCACTCGTCACATTGAATATAACTTATGAAGAACGTCACTTGTTTCAGTACGATCTAGAACAAATTGTGGTACCCAAACACTTGACCATCAAATACTAGATATATGTAACAGTTTTCCTTCTGTAGTAGAATTATCACAGGTAAGCAGATCTGTACATCATTTTAAAAAGAAAGTAAGATTACTCTTCGATACAGGATGAAGTGCTTGATGCAACATGTTTTGCCACTTGCGATGTATACTTCTGTTCACCAGGTTGTACTTCACTGCAATTCAATATTTAAGCTATGCACATTGTTAGCTCCACTTGAATTATGATGGATACTATTGCACCTCTTCATTAATTAAATCTATTCACAATTTTATTCTGATGGACATATCAACATGAAATGGTTTTTATAGGTTTTCGTACTTCTATAGCGAAATTGCTTGAAATTCCATGACTTCTCTACAGTGATGCTAATGAATTGTGCTGTACTGGATGTTTTTTGCTTTCCTCACCACTGTCCTTGTTTTTTTTATTATTTTTGTTCACGAAACTGTTTACACGAGTATATGTCTCACTCCCTTTTTTTTTTGTTTACAAGCCGGGCTATAGGCCTAGTCAGGAAACAGTTTCGTCTGTTTCCTTTTGCCTCATCTCGGTGGCATGTAACTGTTGTGTACACATGCCAAAATAAAGTATTATTATTATTATGTAGCTGATGCCTGCCGACGTCGAGTCGTAGGTGAGCCCTTACGAACCAATTAAGTAGTGAGGTGTTTCTGTGGTGATGGCGATGATGCGAATGGCCAGATTAGTTGCGAGTAGGCTTCGTTTCCTTATTGCGGAGTCGCTTGCCAAGTCGTAGACGGATCTTGGCAACACAAGAGCGTGGCGTGTTACCTGCAGCATGGAATCGACGTGAAGTGCAGCTGTCTCAAGTCTATTGTGGGCGATCCACCCTCTGCATATTCTTGTGGGAACTGTAAAGCTACCCTTTTTGGTTTTTAAAGGCTG